>KZ302025.1:0-96286 GCA_002554575.1 Amanita thiersii Skay4041 | reverse complement strand
CACAATTGGTGAGCCTATGATGTCATGCTTATGTCAGCATATAGCCAACACATTAGTGCACCATATACTAATTTAACAGATTTTTCTAAATTTTATTTGTAGTGTTATTAACTGATCTTTTCCAAACTGGACAACATCTGGACAGTTTTTTGGGTCACTTGTATGTGTATATAAGTAGTAGCTACTTGCCTAGGATTCCCTAGGCTTTCGATACAAGTATCCTTCCTACTCTCACCTCACTCTCATTGTCTAAGGATCTACCTAGTGACCAGACATATCTATATCTTATCTAAGCAGTGGTTATCTCACCATTGCCACTCACATTGAGAGTCCTATACTTGGTCTTCAGCTTACTGCCTGAGCACTGAGATAGACATCCATTACAATCCAGTTACTCAGAATATTCACATGTCTGACATATCATGTATTTTTCTTCTATTCTTACACCTGGTCTGTGCACCTTTGTAGTGTATAAAAGCCATGTATTTTGTAGTTAGAAAAATAATGAACTCTGTTCTATCAATTGTTGAGCCTTCACCTCCACTTGAAATCATTGCTACATGCTACTCTTTGTACACCACTCTAGATTGTAAGTGAAGTCTTACTTAACTAGCTGCTGCATGTTGCTGTTGTCATCCTCTTGACACATTGAGCCTACCTGCTCCAATATGCATCTGAAAGCACTCTAACAAACTGGTAAGAGTTCTTTAACCTTACTTAGCAATGTTACTGCACAGCTCCCTTTTCTACATATATATTTTATGTTATTTTGGTGCAGGAGAATGGATGTAGAATACTGTATTTGAGAGATTTTACAATGTGGTGGAAGGAGGTTGTGACACAGTGTGTGTTGGATCTGCAAGATTGGTGTGAGCCAAAGCAAACTCAATACACCCTTACCATTGCCCAATGCTGCCTCAGTATGCCCAATGGTGTATTGCCTATACCCTAGATTTTCCTGTACCTACCATCTGCCTCCATTTTGTCCCCTCATATTTAATGCCTACCCATTTATAGTTAGAATTATCACACCATATTTAACTATGATTTACTTTCTCTGGCACCTCAGTCATTGTCCTTGCAGACCAACACTGAGGTGAGTTTCATTCACAAACATACTCTACAATATACTGACTTAATTGTAGTTAGCATTACTAGAAACCAACAGTGTGATGTTGATAAACTTTTGTCAGGGTACTGTACACCACTGCCCTTTCTGTTGGAAGTACAATAGTAGTGCTAGAGTTCGCAGTTTTGTGACATGTGATGTCACACTTTCTATATTCAGTAGTTATACTGTATTGGTAGCACAAGTCCTAACCACGACGCTGTATTCCATCCTCTGGTGCGAGTTATACCTTTCTTCACTTTCCACCTGGAGTTGATAGTGGGATTATAGATTGTCTCTGTCACATGATGATAGAATCATAACATGCCCTTGACTTGGCATTCTTGCCAGTACATTCTATTAATAGAGACAACACAGGTTGGTGGTTTGTATAGTTACCTGTTACTGTAATCTGTCAATGTGAAATGGGGCACACTATTTCCACCAAGCACACTAAACACTGCCTAAACCAACACTAGGGGATGACTGGCGCAAATAAGAGCAGAAGCATTGCATAATTAGGATGTCGACAGTTTTCCTTTGGAGAGTTGGAGCAAGTGGTGTCGACGGTGAGTGCGGCTTTCATTCAATTCTGTAACGGCCTCAATAAACCGATTGGGTTAGGATCTCTCACGTTCCCCACATTTTCTTGGCATCCAACTACGTGGCACACACATGCGCGCTGAAATAAACCCTGACCATATGGTCTGCATGATGGTCACCCAGTTACACCTCAATTTCTCATCGCCAAGTTCCCGAACATACCAAATTTGCTCGAACCTCTTCCTTTCAAATCCGGGTCTAAGTCCATGAAAACGACTATACCGTTCTGGTATTCGTTCCTGCAAATTATGACTAGTGCAGTTCATTAGTCCAGGGCCCAGATCCAGGGATCTTTGACGCACATCTTCGGTCGTCGGCTGTCACTTCGTTCCAATCAACCCTCCAGGGATCATTTTTGAAATCTGATCCCTCGTGTCCCATATGTCAAAGACACAAGGATCAAAACAAAGATTCAAAGATAAATTTCAGTGGCTGGATCAATCACTCCGCTGTACCAGGAGCAGCAAGGCAAACCAAGCATGAACATAAAAAAAACTGGTGAACCTGTGCACAAGTATTGACATCACCCTTTCACATGGATGGAACCTGAGAAGCGCAAGGGAATCCGAACTATTCTTCTTCGGTATTTGTTCATGTGTCAAACTTCCAAAGACTAGAAAAAGCCCTCCATGGCCGGTCATTAATTTCCCTCCCCGTCCATCCTACCCACTCCGTACCAACAACTCTCAGACGGTGCAGAAAGGGACGACAGACGATGGCCGCCATAATTGAGGATAACACCCCAGACGTTCAACACGGTGGCACGGGTTTGGAAGAGTATGGGGAGAAGCAACTATACTCAAGCTCCTCTGGGCTGCCCGAGCTGCCCGAGGAAGAGTCATACGGTGATCACGATGTGTGAGTCAATGCTGGAGATGATCAAGGCGTCTTCTGAATCTATTTCTTGTACTAGTTCGCGCCCATTCCCAGTGTTACCAGGAGAAATTGAGGAGACCCACCAGTTAACGATAAGGTTAGCGCCCACTTGAAAAGCAATACTCACCATTGCCTCAATCTGAAGACGTTTAGGGCTCTTCTGGTTGGATGCGGTCTCGGTGCTGTTGGTGAGTGTGCTCCCATGTCTTCCAGTCAACCGTGAGATTAACGCCAGGGGTCAATAGTTGGTGCTTCCAACATCTATCTCGGGCTGAAGACAGGCTTCACGTTTGGTCCCCAATTGTTCGGAGTCAGTAAAACTATCATTAATGATAGGATGTCAATTCTTACGGTGTTCAAATCAGGCCATCTTTGGTTTCGCCATATTAAAACCACTATCCAAATTACTTCCCGAGTCGGGTTTGATAAGTAGGGTATTTGGTGGTGCTTACTTCGGACCGAAAGAAAATTGCACAGTCCAGAGGTGAGTTATCTCCATCCCCATGTTGAAGTGGAGAGCCTAAGAAAAATTTATCGGTAGTGCGGCAACAGGTTTGTTTGAAGCACTCCTTATTTTAGATGCATCTAATTAAATATTGAATGGATCAAAATAGCTTCTGGTGGCCTCGGCATCTTGTTTGTTAGCGCTGTCCCAGCTATGTACCGCCTCCATCTGTTGTCGGAGAATCCAGAACAAGATATCGGCAAACTGATAGCGCTTACTGTATGCGCTGGCTTCTTTGGTGTATTCTTCGTTATCCCCCTGCGAAAGTACTACATCGTCCATCAAAAGTTAACTTTCCCAACCCCAGCTGCAACGGTAAGTTTTGTCCAAACAGGATATTTACGTGCCTCACTTACACGCTGACTCTAGGCATACACTATTCGTTCGTTGCATAATGGGAGAACTGGAGCCATTGCTGCCCGGAAGAAGTCCTTGGGACTGTTATACACATTCATCGCTACATTCATTTTCAAAGTTATGACAGGATATGCACCCGGTGTTGTGCGTTTGCGACATTGGCCTTCGATTTCATTGACCTAATTCACGAATAGATCTATGACTGGCACATCGGCTGGACGTTATACAGGCTCGGCTTCACTAGTATCATATCCTTAGATAACTATGGCTGGTGGATCGAATGTAAGCTTGAAAATTTGCGTCTGTATACTTGCTGATTGTGTTCGACAGTCACCCCTGCCTTCTTCGGTGCTGGAATGCTTAGTGGTTTGAACGCCAGCTGGAGTTTCTGTGCGTAGTCTTTGGATCCATATTATGACCCATTCTTATAGGTCTATAGTTGGTGGTTCTATTCTCGCATGGGGTATAAGTAAGTTATCATCCTCGCATTTCCTCACCACATGTGATCTGAGCATCATCCTAGTTGCCCCTTCCCTCGTGAAGAACGGCCTTGCATTCGGCACGAGCGTCAGTGACGAATACCCATTAGTCTCTTACCAAGCTCTATCGTTCGACGATCCTTCGCTATATGTCACGAAACCTTCTCCGCGTTACTGGCTTCTATGGCCTGGGGTCTTCATCATGTTGGTTTACTCCTTCACCGATGTTATATTGAACCTGGGACCTGTCTTCCAGAGTAAGTATCTAGATTACTTTGACACTATCACTCTGATTCACTCGTCTTGACAGGCATGAGAAAAGCTGGTTTCAATTGGGACGTCCGCTCGTGGTTCCGAGATGATCCAGATGATCCAGATGATGAGGATTTGACACCCCAGGCAGACCGAATCCCATTCCTTTGGTGGTCTGTCGGTCTCTTGCTTAGCACAATTATGTGCTGTGCCATTCTTGCAACATTGTTCCCGTTGAACGTTGGCGAAGCTATTCTTTCTCTTATTCTTGGCTTCATTTTCTCCTTCATTGGTGTACAATCAACTGGACATACTGATGTCAACCCCGTCACCACAGTCGCAAAGGTAAAGATTAATTATAATACCTGTAACATCTGCTCATTCTGAGTCCATTAGGCTTCTCAACTTATCTTTGGAGGTATCGGAAAAGCCTCCCACATGCCCCTCCAGCCTTCCCAGATGTTCAACTTGTCTGCTGGTGTCGTCGCCGCTGGCTCTGCTGCTCAAGCTGCAGATATGACTGGTGACTTGAAGACTGGTTATCTCTTGAGAGCCAAACCACGCAACCAGTTCATCGCCCAGCTTTGTGGTGCAGTCGTCGCTGTGTTCTTGACTACGGGTCTATTCCTTCTGTTCACCAAGGCCTCACCTTGTATCATGTATGCGCTTTTTTGAGTTAATTATTCGTCTGGTGCTGATATTTTTATGCCGTTAGCAACCCTCCTAAATCTGGTCAGTCATCATTAAGTGGAGTCTCGGTGATGAATTGAACTCGCCTTAGGTCAATGTACGTATGGTGCTCCTTCAGTCTCTGCCTGGGCTGCAGTGGCTCTCGCTGTGAGCAGTCCCAATTTGCGTGAGTAACATATATCATCTGCCCTCGCGCCCCGATTGAATATACTTTGACATAGCTATACCTCCTTCCTCTGGCTTTACTGCCATCGGTCTTGGAATCGCTAGTGCCCTGACTCTGTTTATTAAGGTACCCTTTTTTCAATCTAGTTGAGAGTGTACATACTGACCATTGCATAGCACTATTTGATCCCCAAGAAATACTGGAGCTATGTCCCCAACTGGGTACAAAATACGCTCTATGATTATCCTGGCAACATACTCATCCCCATTTTTTTTCCTTCTATCCCAGAACGCTATTGGTCTTGCCTTCGTCGTTCCCCAAGTCTTCTACTCTATTGCGATGGCTGTAGGATCCAGTTTCAACTATTTCTGGTTGAAGAGAAACCCCCGAAGCTTTGACATGTACATGTTCGCCATCGCTGTGAGTCACATGAACCTGTTTCCATCTATGATGGTGACTGATCATGCTGTATTAGGCCGGTCTTCTTGCAGGAGAAGGTCTTGGCGGTGTGTTCCAGGCCCTTTTGGCTGTCATCGGTGTAGATGGTGGAAGTGAGTGATTGTATCTAGCTTGTAACTTTTGGAAACTTACTTTCATTCGAATCATAGAATTCGGAACCGCCATTGGCTGCCCTGGATTTGAGTTCTGTGGTTGATAAACCTTATTGACTTATTGGGTAGTTGGGTGTCTGTTTCAGGTGTTGTATAATTAGTCCCTCCCCCCCACTCTCCCAAGTGTAACTTGCCACGAACAAATAACGTACTATTTAATGTCGTTGAGGCAATTACTGTAAGGAACTGAGGCGCGGTGCTGGTAAAGGATGGACGGGTGCAAGGAAGCTTCAAGAAGCTCAAGATAAGCTTTATGAACTAAACATTTGGATTGTTATCCTGTACCTGGATGATAAACTTTTTGGTGACATGCGAGTGCTATATTGGTCACTTACTGCCAGTGGCATGTATACGCGAATACGTGCGCCTGTTGCGGGTCACCGCTGGTAAGTTCGCCAGTTGATAAGATCCTTCCTTGCCTGGTCGCCGCGGATGGCGAGGTCGGTGCCATATGTAGGTAACACTTCCCACGTCATTATCTCTTTCACTGCAGAATGCATACATCCACCATTCAATTTGCTGTTTCTCTCTACACATTTCAGTTGGTAAGAATAACCTGCGCTCGTATATGCGTTAGAAAATTGGTCTAAAAAAGAACTACAAAACACAACGAAATACCACGGTCTCCCCCCTTTTCACTTCTTGCCAACGCTCCTTTGCCGAAACACAATACTACTGTATGATATCTAACCCTCGGATTTTAGGGATATAGGTTGGATTTTCCTTTTCAGCTTGCGTGCCGTGGAGTTCTTTGTCCGCGATGCACGCATGGGTTCGAAGCCGTAGGTACGGAAAGTAGCTCGAATTTACTTGAAGGAAATGGAACTAACACACCATTCTGCAGTACCGGCTTGTTGAAATCAAGAACATATCGTGACATCACTGTCTCACGTGCGCGCCTTCTCTCGAGGTCAAATACTCGTTTGTCTTTGGTTTCTTCCAGCATCACCACCACCACCCCACTTCCAAGTCTCAGAACCACTTTCCCACCTCTACTCCAAATCGCGAACATGTCCACGAGAGACGTCACTGACCAGTCTGATATCACCAAAATGAAGGTGGAGGCAGATGGTTCCTTCAAACGCCTTGATGCATCCTTCCGGAACTGGATCGAGAAGGATGGCAAATTCAAGCCGGAGAAGGGTACGTTACGTTTATGTCCTTCACGACTGACTTTACCTTCAGCTTCTGATATCGTAATCCAGATCGTTATCACCTCTATGTCTCGCTTGCTTGTCGTAAGTTGCCTGACTTGTATCCTGCGGAATTCATATCTAATGCTCTTCATGTCCCTTCAGCCTGGGCCACTCGGACATTGATTGTGCGAAAGTTGAAAGGCCTTGAAGACATAATCCGTAAGTAGTTAAGCCTTTTATGGTGTTCCTGTATTGATGGGGCCTACGCAGCTGTTACCGTTGTGTCTCCGCGCATGGGCACACAAGGCTGGCCTTTCGCGAACATCGACAACTTCCCTGGTGCACAAGTAGATCCAGTAAGGGGCGCAAACCATATCAAGGACTTGTACCTGAGCGTAGACCCCCATTACAGTGGCAGGTAACAGCTGTCTTTTTTGATTCTTATCATCAACGTGGACCGCTCTAAAACCAAACTGTCACAGATTCACAGTCCCGGTTCTGTGGGACAAGAAGCTCAATACTATAGTGAACACTGAGAGCTCGGAGATTATTCGCATGTTCAATACTGCGTTCAATGACCTCCTGCCTAAGGACAAGGCGGCTTTGCACTACTACCCGGAGGAGCTTCGAAAAGAAATAGACGGGCTAAACGAATGGATATATGATGGTATAAATAGTATGTCACCTAAATCTCCAATAGTGTCAGTCTATGACTGATTGTGTTCATGTTATTATGTTAAGATGGTGTCTATAAAGCCGGGTTTGCAACAACCCAAGAAGCGTACGAGAAAGCGGTTGTCCGTGTCTTCGAGGCACTGGATAAGGTCGAAAAGCTTCTTGTTGGCAAAGACTACCTGGTCGGTGATCGTCTCACCGAGGCCGATATAAGGCTGTGGGTAACAATTGTAAGTATCGTGAGCCGGCGTTTTTGTTTTCGTTGCTCAACAGTTGCCATTTTACTCTAGATTCGTTTCGACCCTGTCTATGTGGGGCATTTCAAGTGCAACTTCCGAACTATCAGAGATGGATATCCCGCCATCCACAAGTACGTCCATCTGAGGTTATTTATAACTGATTGTCATTTTGTTTGCATATAGGTGGATGCAGAAGCTGTACTGGAATAACGATGCGTTCAAGTCGTGTACTGATTTCCTCCACATCAAAACGCACTACTACTGGTCTCATGGTTCCGTAAGCTGCCTTCCCTATAGTGTCTTTTAGTCCCCTTTCTGCTAGCAGCGCTGACACATACCCACACTTCTTTTTTTTTCCCCTACTCGTGTAGATCAACGGTACCCGCGTAGTGCCCCTTGGACCAGTACCCCATGTCCTGCCTTTGTGATGATGATGATGAATGACGATGGATTCCGTAATCGATAGCTTGTAGTGTAAGAAAAAACACACACTTGTACACATATAGTTGGTTAGCGTTTAGCGCTCTGGCCCTCGGTTATGAAAAATTGCCAGCAGAGTGTTTTTTTTTTTCTTTCGTGAGATTTCTAAATTCGTTGAAAGACATCTGAGATTTGACGAATAGTGCAACTGAATGTGATAAATTCCATTCTATTGAGTTACTATACTGAATACTGAACTGGTTATAGTCTGTCCATCTGTCTGTATAACAACAAAGTCCGTAGCCCGAAAAGGGTAAGTAGTGTTAAAGGGGGTAAGTGAGTATGAGGGGGGTGTATCGTTTAGCACAAAAGACAGGGTGTAGAAGAGTGAAAACCAAGAAAGAGAGGAAAAAAAAAAAAAAAAAACAACCAAAGTTTTGTCGTGTCCTCGCGAAAGTCTACTACAGCGTTTTACGGTCGTGACTTGGGATTTCCGAATTCTTTCCCTTTGTTCGTGAATAAGAGGCAGAGCAGGCAAAAGCTTTCATAAAACCATGATGGCGCCAATAAAAGTACCGATGAGGACCGTGCCGGTGGTGAAGAGTGTCCAGTCTGTTGTTGCACGGCCTGAGACGGCGGCGGCGGAGTTTTGTTGGCTGGAGGTGGCGCCTGGGGCAGCGCCGGACGTCGAACCACCAGAACGGGTCTGTTAAATAAAAGTGGAAAAAAAAAAAAAAGGCGAAGTGAGTAAACAGATTGTTAAAGGAGCAAGGGATACCAGTACGGCGGTAGTCAGCATCGCCATCGAGGAGGAGGAGTTTGCGCTGCCCGCGTTTGCCGATCCAGACTGGAGAGAAGGACTTACAGAGCCAGAAGTGGTGGTTGCAGCTGGTGTTGAAGAGGTGGGAGCGGCGGTGGCGATGTTGGTCCCGGAGATGAAGAGCCCGTTTCCGATGCTGGTTCTAGGTACGCATGAGGAGGAGGAGGGTGCTGGGTGGGCGTCTGGGGTGACGGGCTGGCCTTGGAAGAATGTGGAGGAGCCGTAGACACCCATTGGCTATGTAGGTATCATTGTGTATCAGTATACAATCAAGGGCAGTGGAGGGAATGGGGAATGGGGAATCATGGAAAGGGAGGGGCAGTAGGAAGGAGTGGGGAGGGGAGTGGGGGGACAAAGTTTGATGGGGCAGAGGAGGGCGCAATCGTACCTCTCCGCTGTCACCTTGGCACTGCTCGAACACGCCGGGGTTATAGTTTGCCGGCATGTTCCATGCGCAGCCTAGCGTATCGTAGATGTGCTGGCACCATGTTGCGGCCATGGGTCCCGGCTTGCATGCTCGGAAGCAGAATTGAGTGTCAGATATGAAGTTCTGGAAGGACAGGGCGTAGTAACATTTCAAATTAGAGATCCGTGCGAGCGAGTGCCAGAGTGTGAACAGGCATGAGAAGGAGGAGAATCGTTTGTGAATGACCGAGATAGAGGTGGAAAAGAAAGATTAGTAAGAGGAGAGAGAGAGGAGAACGGAAAGGACGTACGGTCCACTCATGAATTTGTTGTAACTGTCCGAACGCGCTTGAGAATACCAATCCACCAATAGGATTACCTAGATTAGAAAAAAAGGACACGATTATTAATGATATACCGTGGACGGATGATTTGTTAGAGTTAATTAGTAGAGTTTCGCTTACCGTTACCGTCGGCTCCGTGAGGGTCCAGCTGTGAGAAAAAAAAGAGTGACGGTGACGTGCCGAGAGCAAAGTGTATGTGTGGGTGTTACAGGTTTTGGATGAACGCATGGAGGGGTTGTGGATGCAAAAGGAAAGTCCAAAGGAAGAAAGAAGAGAAGATTGTGCATCAGCATTTTGTATTAAATTTCTTCATCTCTCGCGTAGGCCGCTTGAGAAGACGCACCTCTCCCTGCATCACCGCATCAGCAAATCAGAACGATGTGCTGCTTATGGAAATTGTTAGACTCACTCCTGCATCTCCGGCTGGGACGTTAAGTGCGGTTAAGTTTCCAACACCTCGATGCGAAGTTCAGTGACGCTGTTCAGCAGTGGTGCATTGCAAGGTATACTTACCTGTAATTTGAATGAAATCGGGCGTGCGGACAAAATGGGCACCGGTGATAGTACCATCAGGTATGAGGCGCGCGCCTGTTCCATTCTGGTGTGTATTGAGGAAAAAGGTTTTGTTGAGGCTTGGGGAGGTCATCTATTCATCACTGGACCAGGACACCCACCTTGATACACCAAGCCACTTCGATTCGCTAAGGTGAGTTTGAGCTCATGGGTAAAAAGACGAAAGATCGTAACCAAAGTTCACACCGACCTCGGTGTTGCCAATCACAGAACCAGGACCTGGCTCTGGAGGGGACCAGATACACCAATCATCAATAGAATTGACTGATGACGACGAGGGGGAAAAAGTTTAGTTTAATTTGAGAGTGAAATGCCAAGGGAAAGATACAATAGTTGCTCCACTTACTGTAAGCGTTTTGACACATAGAAGTCTGGTTCAGGCCTGTGCCGCATCGATTTGTGCCTACTTGACCCTGTTCTGTGTGCTCTGGGACGTTAGAGGGGAGATAAGTGGCGCTATACTGCGCATTTGCACGATCTGTCATCGACCAGAGAGCAGAAAGCAGGAAAAAAAGGCTAGCAAAAGACATGGTTCTAGGTGGGATGGGGAGAAAGAGCAGGAAAGAATTGCTGGGCAAAAATGACCGGCTTTGGGTCTGGTTTTCCGAGTCTTTCTTGCCCTTGGGAGCCCACACAGCCTGTCATGGTTCTATGTTTGTCATCCCAAAATTCAGTTATTAGCGGAATGTCGCCGAGTTAAAAATAGCACAACACCCAAATATTACAGAGTCGGTGAAACGGAGAAATACGTTCTAAGGATGTGGGATTTGTCTGTGTCCGGCATTAGTGGTAAAGTGCGCGCGTGAACGTACTACGGGGCGAGAGTGTCGTGGATGGTTAATATTACCCCGCACGCTTAGACTGTAATTCCTTTTTTTTTTTTAATTTTAATTTTTCATTTTCTTTCGGAGAGTAAATAATAGAATTGATGGGGAAAAAGGATTGTTGAGAGCCCCTGCCGGACTAAGCCGAGAGCGTTGCACAGTGCGATAGGTGGGCTGGATCCCTGTCCGCTCCCGTCGTCCTCCGCCATCCCCAATCTCACTGCTACCCTAGATCTTGCTCGATGGCGCCCAGAAGTGGATGGCGAAACGATCAAAAGTGACCGTGAACGAGCAAGAGTAGCAACCCAAGGTATACTGCGAAGCTGTGTGGAAGGGAGGAGAGGATTGGAGAAAAAGATACTGTTGTATTACAGTACAATATAAGTGAGGTGGCGCGGGGCAGGTTTTAGGTGTAAAAAAGAAAGGGCGGATCTAACTACTCTTATTTGTTCTTCCTATATCGTCGATAGGCTCGGCAAACCACCTGACTGCCATTGTAAGACTCTTCCAACGCCGCCCTTACTTAAACCTCCCCTCTTCTCTCCTCTCCTCCTGTCCAACCAACCTCCTTGTCCCTTTTACGCTCCCAAACTATGCTCGGCCTCTTAGACTCCCCTTCCCTCAGGCCTGACCTCTCCACTCTCGCTCTCCTTGTCCCTCTCGCTGTCTTCCTTGTTCACTTTGTTCCATGGCTGCTCGACACCAGGGGCATCCGCTCCTATCCTGGTCCATTCCTCGCCAAATTTTCAGATCTTTGGCTCGGCATGGTGAGCAAGTCGGGTCATCGATCTGAAATCATCCATGAGCTGCACTTGAAATATGGTATGCAGCGACCGCGTTCTTGAAAAAGTGGTGCGGCTTACTGAACTTGCATTCCACCAGGTCCATTCGTTCGCATCGCGCCGAACCACCTCTCCATCGCGGACCCCGACGCCCTAAATGTCATTTACGGCCACGGTAATGGCGCCCTGAAATCCAACTTTTACGATGCGTTTGTCTCCATAGCACGTGGTTTATTCAATACCCGTGATCGCGCCGACCACTCGCGAAAACGTAAGATTGTAGCCCACATCTTCTCACAAAAGAGTGTCGTAGAGTTTGAACCCCACCTGCAACGCTATGTCGAACAGCTG
Source organism: Amanita thiersii Skay4041 (assembly GCA_002554575.1). Taxonomy (NCBI): domain Eukaryota; kingdom Fungi; phylum Basidiomycota; class Agaricomycetes; order Agaricales; family Amanitaceae; genus Amanita; species Amanita thiersii. The sequence goes on along the minus strand of KZ302025.1, from coordinate 84,070 downwards.
ATCAAACAATGGGACAGACTTTACGACATGGCACGTAAGGGGCTTTCTGGAAACGACGGGGAAGGTGGCTGGAAAGGCGAGGACGGACGGCTCTGGCTGGATGTATTACCTTGTAAGTCAACCTCCCATACAAATGTTTGTATTACGTCATTCAAACATGATCCGATACAGGGGCCAACTATCTGGCCTTCGATATCATTGGAGACTTGGCGTTTGGTGCTCCTTTTGGTATGATTGAGGCTGCACAAGATATTGCGCTCGTCCCCAAGGATCACAAGAATCAACAAGCGGTTATGAGTTCATATGGTAAAGACGCATCTGATGCTGAAGTTACTGGTGTGCCTGCCGTCAAAATTTTGAATGGCCGTGGTGAATTTTCCATGTCTATGGGCGTATTACCCCCTTACTGGCGTCCCCTTGTCAAACGTCTCCCTGGATACCGTACTGGTAATGATAATGTAAAAACTTTGGCTGGTATTGCAATCATGGCCGTCAAGAAGCGTCTTGCGAGCCCGACTGACCGTGTGGACTTGTTGAGTAAGCTACAGAACGCACGCGATGGAGATGGAAAGCCAATGGGAAGTCAAGAACTGACTGCTGAAGCTCTTACCCTCCTCATCGCTGGTTCTGACACGACTTCAAAGTAAACATATTTCGTTCCTTTTTCTCCCTCTTGCTCTACACGTTCTTACATATGCCCCCAGTTCGACTTGCGCAATCATATACCATCTGGCACACAACCCGCACGTACAAGAGAAACTGCAAAAGGAGCTAGATGAGAATTTGGGTACTGAGGATGAACTGATTGCAAATATGGAGCAGGTGAAACGGTTGAGCTACCTAGACGCGTGCATCAACGAGGCCCTGCGCATCCACTCGACATCTGCACTCGGACTCCCACGCATCGTTCCTCAGGGCGGTTTGACGGTCCTTGGTCAGTATTTCCCTGAAGACACGGTGCTCAGCGTGCCCAGCTACACTATTCACCGCGATCCGAACGTGTGGGGCGAAGACGTCGAGGCGTACAGACCGGAACGGTGGTTCGAACAAGACCAGAATGCGATCCAAAAGACGTTCAACCCGTTCTCTATTGGTCCTAGGTAAGTAGCGTCGGTCCCTCCTCCTGCCGCGCTCATCGCGCTCATGATGATGTGCGTGTATGCGTGCGTGCGTTGTTCTTTTTTCAGAGCTTGTGTGGGACGCAACTTGGCCTTTATGGAGTTGCAGATCATCATTGCCTCGCTTTTACGGCGCTATCATTTCGTGCTTGAGGACGCTAATCAACCGGTGGGTAGTACCTTAAAACCGAGGAGATGTAGTTTTGCTGACGTCGCTTGTGTGTGTGTTTTTTTTTTTGCTTTAACCGTATAGTTTGACACACGCGAGGGCTTCCTTCGGAAACCTGTTATGTGCAGAGTTGGGATCAAGCGACGTGATGTAGCTTAAAAGATCGACAATCACTCAATCAACTTGTCAAGCGGCGGGACGCTTCGGTCGTCTTTCGTTTGTGTAAAAAAAAAAAAGGCACAAGGTGTTTTTGTTTACGGTGTTGTATAATCGGCATATGGGGTAGTTCAACACCTCTTGCTTGTTGAAGTTGTTTTTTTCTTCTCTTTCTCCCTTTCTTTGGACCGATACAACACACATGGAGAATTGCGGGTGTATTTATATATCCTTTTTCTGTGTGTAAATTACAGTACATGCCCAGGTACATATCTTACTATATATCACGCACATCATGCACATCAATACCCTGCGCCTCCACCTCCACCTCAGCCACTTACTCTATCCTTGACATTCCATCCGTGGAAAAAAAGTAGGTCATGGGGTCAGAAAGGACCAACACACCAAGTCATGTTTTCCATTTTTTACCCAAGCTAAAGCTATCAATATACGCACATGAGATCAAGTTTTGTCCCCACATGACGTGCTTGTGTACTATCCTTTTCCAGTATTCGTTTCTTTTATTATAGAGGAAGGAACCAACCTTGGGTATACAGGGGCTGACTTGTCACCTTTTTCGGGTTCTTGGTACCCTTGACAGGTCTCGTTTTGACAAGGGACACATAACACACATCACCATCCATCCCCCCCACCCTTACCCGCTTATACAAAGTTTGAGAGACGCATGTGTTGCGTCCTTTTCTACTTCTTCTGCTAAACCCCATCCCTCCTTTTTCGCTTTGTCCTTTGGGCTTCCCCCCCCCCCCTTCCTACTTACTTACCCCACGCAAAACGAAACCTGCTTTTTTTTTTTTTGGCCATACTCTACCACAGCATTCAATCCAAGTCATCAGACGAAGCGAAACCCAACGCTCGCAAAAGAAGAATAAAGGTGTGAGGAATAATACAAAGCTTCAGACATACGGATACACGAATTTTGAACTACGACGAAAATACACACGAATTACGAGGGAGCATCAAGGATTACATCTTTCCTGTTTTATTTTTGAAAGAGAAAAACGAATGGCGAGTCTATCAGTAGTCGAGCTGAGACTTGGATATCGATCGCCGGAGAGTAGTCCTACGCCTACACCCAGCCTGAGCGGTAGTAACACTGGGACCAGTGACGCAAGTACAAGTAGCGGGAACACCGACAGCTCGTCGAGGTTGAATCCTGGGAGTTCGCCGCCGTTGATTGTAGCGTTTTTGGCGATTGGGTTGTTTACGGCGTCGATGATTACGGTGTTTGGGTGGCGGAAGGTGCAGTTTGGGGTGCGGGGGAGTAGTAGAGGAGGAGGGGATGGGCCAGCTGGGGGACGTCACATGGGTAGTAGTGGTGGTGGTGGTGGTGGGGCGGGAGGCGGTGGTCATCCGTTTGGCGAACCGATGAACCGACGACGTCATCATCACCATCAGCAACAGCAACAGAACCGCCCTTGGGACACTTGGAATGTTGGCGAGAGACCCAAATTATGGGATGTCTGGGTCGACTCGGATAAAGGGACGAATGTGAATCAGGAAACGAGCTGTAATCTGTGTTGGGATGATATAATGGTGAGTTGGGGTTTCATCCCCGGGCCTCTTTTTTGCTTTCTTTCATAATTTATTCATTACAATAATTTATCGGTTATGCACCCTATACATTGATGCTAACAAACAAACTCTATTCCCCCCTTTCCTACGTTCCGACCTCCGTCTCGCTACACGACCCGCGCATGCGCTTATTACGGATTCTCCCAACTCTCACACGCCTTAGCCCATCGCAGTTACTAAGCTGTCCGAGGAAGTAGAGAACGTCCGGATACCTCCCCCTACACCGCAGCGTCCGGGCCACCGATACTCTACAACACTCCCGGGACGCCACCGCCAAACGACGGTAGTGGAGCACGCGCCGGCCACGGCAGCAGCGGCTGCGATCCAGCGCGTAACCCACTTTCTACGCAGACTCTGTCGGCGCCATATCAGCGGGGAGAGCAGCACCGCCGCTCCCACCGCCACACACCACCACCACCACTCTCAAGAAGACGACCAAGTCGAGATGAAGCCCGTCGAGCTCCCGTATCGGGGATTACAAGTCGCAGTCGCTATCTTGATGCCATCTGTGCATCATAGTGCGAATGTAAATGCTGGCCGATCGCTTGTCACTTCACCCAGTGATGCTGGCGGCGCGGATCAGATTTCTGGGCTACGGGACGGCAGCAGCATGGTGTATTCAATAGGTTTATACAAGTGCCCTTGGTACGAAAAGGGCTAACAAAGGGAGAGGGTCCGGGGAAGAGGGGAAGGGGAAGGGAGGGGAGCCCAAGGCGTTTCGGGTCCGTTTATGTTTCCCTCTGCCTTTTCTCTGCGCGTGCTTGTGATGTGATTGTGATCTGTTATTTTCCTGGTTTTTTTTTTTTCCCACTCTTTTTTCCCTTGTTGTATCTTTGTAATGATGCGTGTTTTTTGTTATGGCTGTTGTTGCTGTGTTGTTGTATGACTAGAGACCCTGTACGAGGGTATAATAACTTTTCTTGTGCATGCTGGTTTCTATGATGATCAAATGTCTAAAGATGGATAGAGAAAGCGCGTCTGTGTGGGAGAAAATAAAAACAAGTATATCCAGATGGTGGATTGTATTGAATGTGGAGATTGGGGATGGACGATCATCTGGGAATCCTCAACGTCAAGACACATGTTGGCTCATCGGCAGGAATGGCCGTGAGTCCACCAAACATAGTGTGTTTCAGCAACGAGTCAAGCCTTAGTAACCCAACTGAGTGTGCCGCAGCTGGATCCGAGGATAGGCGCCAGCGCGCGTCAAATATGAGTCTGATACGTTCTCGCTGTTTCGGGCAGATTCCAGACCATTCCCGCATGCTCACCTGCCGGTGCAGACACTCGTAGATGGCAGTGAGCACATCCTGGATAGTAACTCCGGCGATGTTGTACGCGATGATAGGCCATTCGTAGGGAAAGAGTCCACAGATGATGTGTAGGCTGGTGACGGAGGGTGTGGTGGCGGGTAACTGGAGATCTTCTTCAGAGAGGCGAGGGTAGGTGGGCGCGTTGTAGTGGGCGCCTTCGGAGGGTAGTAGCTTGAGGTTCCAGACAAGTTGGGAGCAGTGTTTGTTGCCGAGGTCATATTGCGAGTATGTAAGGAGGTGGTGGAGGATGACTGCCATGTCCAGAAGGAAGCATTGTGGGCGAAAAGACATGGAAGGGGGCTAATCTTATAGACACCACGAATACAACAGCCACAGTGGTCGTCGGAAAAAGGACATAGTGCTCAGGAAAAAAAGGCACAAAGAAGTAGAGTGGGAGGGGCCGCCATATTGACCGAATAAGGGAATATGCAGGGTAGAGTTGTGAGTCGGCTACATAGCCACTGAACAGGTATGCTCATGACGCAAAGGCGGCGGAATGGGCAGAGGGGGAAAAAAATATAGTTCGGCTGCTGCCTCAGCGACACATGAGATTTACCGCCATATGGGTGGTGATTTGTTGTAGTTTAATGCAATCCCGGCAACGGAGCGATGTCAACACGAAAAATAAATTGGATTGACCAGATTGACATGGGTCAAACACAATCCATAGAGACGGTTGTGACACCGCATCACCAATACGCACACTGTGAAAGAGGAAGAGAAACAGGTTGCAGAGCCATAGAATTATTTAGAAGAGTATGGAGGACCGGACATCATGAGAAGTTGAGAGAATGATGAAGGGGAAACAAGTCCCTTGTTAGAGTTGGTGATTCGAACGAACCATCAGAACATCCGCATCGTTATTGGTTCCTTGGACGCCGGTATTGCGTGCCCAAAAGCCTCAACCTTGGGATATCTAATACGAGCGAGTATATTTCCGGCGCAGAAGGTGATTCCATCGGGTCCACAGCAAAAGCAGAGCATGACAGGTTTCTCGATACCGAAAGTGAAGTTACTTTGAAAAGCGATGAAGCCGGATGAGAGCGTCATCGACAATGATTATCCGTGTCATTCGATGGAAATAACATTGCCCAGGTGGTCGTCATGCCCTAGGCAAGCAGAAGGTGTGTATGTCATTGAACACACTGGAATCGAGCATAAGCTGTGCGCACAGCCAATATTTACATTTATTTGTCGCTAAGGCCATTGGGTTGTTTGGGTTGGTTGTGTCGCGCTGTGGCAACGCATGCTTCCTGGCTGTTGACCATGGCGCGCTTCAGGGCTTTCACCAGCGATGATTCCAGCGACGACAGTAACGTGAACAATTCACATACATCCGAATCAGAGGAAGAGCATGTTCTTACCAATCAAAAGAAGCGCTTACAAAAAAAGAAGGCAGTGGCGGATGACTCCCTTTCAACATCAGAAAGCGACAATGAGTCTCAAGGCTCATCCAACTCAGTCAGTTCCGGCTACTCTGATCGGAATAGAAGGAGAACAAGGCAAAGACACGCTCGCCGAAGACCGACACGTAATGCACTTGTGGAAGGGGAGGACGGTGAGCTTCGCTACGCGCATGAATTGGCCATTCGCGTTTCCCCACCAAGCACATCACCCCCTCCTGCTGGAACCTCAGTAGCCGACCCATCTATCATTCCATGGGCACAGCACATTGGCGTGGATGCACAGAAAATGCATGTAATGCAAACTTCGCTTTTCCGCATGCCGGAGGAAGCGGCTGCCCTCAGGGCCCTCAATGAACAGCAACCTCCAAAATTGTCAATGGTGACAAAGCAGCTGCAGCAGCCCCTTAACCGAAAACATAGTCGTGACTCAGATGGTGATGGCCTGCGGATTGAACCAAGAGAGGTGAGTTCAACTTTGTTTGAATCCATGTATTACAATCAACTTAATTGAAATCAATCATTTATTCAAAACCTAGCGTTCTTCATTTGCTCATGACATAGAGCCCGCCCCGTTCCGTCCTTTCCGGAAGTATGCGAGGGTGGAAAGCTCGGCTTCAGTGGTGTCTGGTCACGAAAAGTCCTTTGCTGATGCTGGTTTGGCCTTGGGTCGATCGTTCCGTGCGGGCTGGGGTCCAGGTGGAACTTTAGTTCATGTTGGCACAATATGTACGCCATCTGCATCTCCGTGCGTGATTCAGTTATGACTCTTCTGCATTTTCCCGTATCTAAGGTCACAGCAGGAAAACTACGGCAAATTCCTCAATAGTCACGAAATCTGTTGTACCAATACATTCCTCGGAATCGTTTCAAGAAGCCTCCGCAGCACTCTCCGCAAAACTGCTACAGCATCACTTATCCAATACCCCTATCACACCAGATGATGCTGGTGTTCCGTTGGCCTACCCATCGTTATTCCCAGAAGCTCCTCGTTCTTCCCCCGCTCAGCCCACCCTCAATTTTGCTTCATTTGCCTCCTTATTCCCGACAACAGATAACACTGCTTCTGCACATTTATTCCGACTCGGCAGCGCACTCTTTGACCCGATCGATCTTCAATTATCAAAACCAACTTCGTCAGGTATCACAGGCCTTACACCCGATGTCAAGAACCGTATTGCTCTTCTACGACGAAAGTCTGCACTCTCACAATGGCTCAAGGACGCTGTGAAAGTAGAAGTTGAAACGGATCTGGATAAACAAACCCAATCATCTGCACCTGTAGCAGGTTCTTCTAGGCTTGTTTCACGCCCTGGACCCTTTAAAGGTCCTGATGAGGCGTTTACACTTTTGACGGGTTACCAGGTCCAGAAAGCATGTGATGTTGCGGCTGACACTGGGTACCTCAAACTCGCCACATTAATCAGCCAGGCGGGAGGAGATACAGAGTTCAGGGCTGACATTCAAGCACAGCTGAAAATCTGGGAGGATGAAAAGGTGTTACCGCTGGTAGAGCGAGGTGTCAAGAAAGTATATACGCTCCTTGCTGGTGTTTTGGAGAGCAATGGTAATGGGAAGGACAAGGATATGGATATTTGTGGAGGTTTGGATTGGAAGCGTGTGTTTGGTCTGTGCCTGTGGTACGGCGAACCTGTGACAGCATCCATTGCGGATGTGTTTGACGCATATGAAAGCCTCGTGAAGAGCTCGGGCGGCAAGGTCGCACGTCCCTTCCCTCCGTGGCGTAACCCAGAACAATCGAAAGCCCCTCAACAGTGGCCCTCACTACCCTGGTCTATATCCCCAAGTAGCGGCAGCAGCAGCAGCTATACTCCCGAAGACCCTCTATACAGCCTAATTCGACTACATGCAGATCCTACACTATCTTTGTCCCATATTCTCAACCCTGCCTCATTCGGGTTTGGGGCGTCCCATGTCGATTGGGCTATGTGTTGGCATATGTATATCATACTCTCGCGTGTGATGCGAGTGCGAGATTTTGGCGACCGTGAGGAGCTCCGTTCGCGTGCAAGATCGAAGCTGGTGAACGGCATTATGACAGATACCGAGGATGAGGAAGAAGAGGAAGAGGAGTACGGGTTAGAAGGGCACAGCCCTAGTGCCGACTTGTTGGCGAGCAGCTATGCGTTTCAATTGGAGAGTCAAGGAATGATTCAAGAAGCCGCGTTTGTTTTGTTGCATATCGAGGGATCAGCTGGGTGAGTTGATATGTTTTGCATTGAAGATGGAATGATATGTTTTTTTGCTTGGCTGGGTCTGGGCGTGTGCTAATTGCTGATTTTGTTGTTCCTTGCTCCTGTGATGATAGGCGAGAAAAGGCTGTCAAGGACCTATTGGCGCGGTGTGCCCCAAAAGTTGATGAATGGATGACTCGCGGACTTGTGGGAAGTCTGAAAATCCCCTTGTCCTGGGTAAATGAAGCCAAGGTAAGGCCCCCGTTGCTTGTTACGAAACGTTTCCTTTTTGGGGTTTTCCTTTTGTTTTTGCCATTCATATGATTTCTTTCACATGTTATGTGTCTCTCTCTCCGTGAAACTGATATCTGATAACCATCACAAAGGCGTTGCACTCTCTGAACATCGGCGATGTATATGCTGCGTACGAGCTCTATCTCACGGCTGGTTTGTACAACCCTGCCCACGAGATTGCGGTGTCAGAGCTTGCACCGGATGCAGTCATTCGCAGAGATCTCGATCTGCTCAAGGATATGTTTGAGCGGTTTGAAGGGAAGGAGGATAGGATTGATGGGTGGTCGATTAAGGGCAAGGTTAGTAGTAGTCTTCTCCCGCTCTTTCTTACACTTAGATGCTGACTTTAATGCTCTCTGTCTCTTTATATCATACAACCTTACCTTCCATGACAACTGTAGGTCATACTAGATTACGTACATGTCATGCATCGGATACCCCACCTCCATGAGTCTGTTGAGATAGATGCTCGGGCATCGATCGTGGACGCGGCAGAAGCACAAGAGCTGGAAGAGCTCACAAGACTTGTGCCAAAGATTATCGGACTGCTGCCTGATGTGTTGCTCAGGGGACAGTCGGGTGACCCCCGGCACCCCGCTGCACTTGAACAGATGGTGAAGGACCTGATTGGTCTTGTTAAACGAACGAAGCCCTTAGCTCTGGTGAGTTCAATAACATTCATCAAGCATTTAGTCATCTCCCCCTCTAATGCTTCCTGTTCTCTTTTTTTCGTTTATTTTTTTCCTTTCTAGTCACATATCCAACAATCAACGCTAACTGTGGCAGACGAAGCCACGAAAATGGGGCTTGTGAGAGCCGCCGGATATGCCAGATTCGTGAAAAATATAGAAATAGGGGTTTATTCATAGGAGTCTTCTCTTTTTTTTGTATCTTAATATGGTTAAACTCATTGTTCCTTCTCCCTTTCTCCTACTCTTTCATCCACCTCGTGGAAGTTGGAATGTAACCCATATTTTCAGTTTATTTACAATCTGATACAACTTCATACGAGCATAAACATCGTAATGACAGTGATACAGCACAACAAAAAAAAAATGTAACAAACATGAAGCAGAACGAAGAGCAAGTGAATGAATGAAAAACTAGGGATACAACAACCCCCCGGGTTGTTTTGTTGAGGAATCACCGCTGAGATAGAGGTATAAAGAAAACAATAAGAAATAGCATTTTCAACCGTAAATCTTGAGCCACTCAAAGTCAAAGTAAGCATCTTGGAAAGCTGATGGGTTGTTATTGACGTAATCTAGTAGTGCACGCCACCAAACGACATGAGTCTTGTTTTGGAAAGCAGATATAAAAAAAACACTGATGACTTACCGACGCACGTTCCAGGACATCCAGATTGGGAGTACACGTTACCTGCCCAGTCACCGCCTAAATTAGGGGTTTGGGATCAGCGAAAGTCCACTAGAGGCAAAGAGAAGGGAGAGAAAGGGAGAAATAGAACAATGTACTCACAAAAGGTCACTAGATTGTAGAACAAGGAGATGTGAATGCGAGTAAGAGAGCATTGCCGTTATCATCCATAAATGATCTGTTTGCTCCATAAAGGTATACTCACAGTTGATGATAATGTTGTGCCAGCCGAATTTTTCAGAGATGGGACACGAATCATCCGGGAAGTAGGCGTCCGGAGTTCCCTATACGATTCGGCAAATAAGGAGCCACAATCAGCATGACGTATGTAGTGAATATGAAGGGAGGAGGAAACGAGGATGGGGGGAACGGGGTAGGAGCCTGTTCTCCGATGAAGTGGTGATAAGGACTTACCCATCCATCTGTGTTGACGGATGTAGCTCCACTCGTCACATCCGATGGCACATTAGTGTCTGCCCGTGACCAAAACCACACTTTGATAAAGTTATTCGTTCGCTCCATGGCAAACCTTATAGATTCAAAGATAAGGATAACAATCAGTCCTTACATTATCCTTATTTCACTGGCGATAAAGTAGGGGGAACGTACCATCCGCCCCCTTTGCTGTTGAGGATAGTCCCATAGCTGCGCGTATCGGTCAGCTTGACTCCACAGCCCGCATTATTGGTCACAGCAACATCGCAATTGTTGCCCAGCGAAGTCCTTGTCAATACCCAATGCTGATGAGCTCAGGCAACCCAACACCGGCCGCAAAGGCTGACGTACCCTGTTTGAGAACGCGAACTTGGCATGGTACAACCTGTATTCGGAAATAACAATAGTCCAGTTATGTGGCGTTCGCTGTTAACCGCACGCGAGCAAAATTGACATACCACTGCTCGTATGCAACGTCACTTGATCCGGGCCCACATTGTTAACACCTTCCAGTATGTCAATCTCTCCCTTTGCGGACAATCGTAAGTCCGATTGAAATGGCACCGATAATTATAAGTCAAATAGTTACCAACCTGATTTGGCCAGTTAGCACCCACTGTCCAGATAGCTGGCCAAGTGCTACATGGAATGGAGCAGAAATTAGTTACTTCGGTCATTCCTCTGGGCAAAATCGCCCTGGAGAGGGGGGCGCTCACCCGCAACCAACTGGCATATGGCGAAGACTGAATCTATACGATTCATAAGGAAAATGTCAGAAAGAATGAATAGGGAGGTCAAAACTCCAGGCATACACCATTACAGAATTTAAATACTGCTTGTTCGACTTCAATCTAACGGAGTCCCTTCCGGGTCCAGTAGGGCTCAGGATCTTCTTGTAATCGGCACGAAGAATGAAATGGTTTCCAGAAGCATAGGTTAAATTCTCGCTAGCCGCTTTTGTAGCATCGACATAATTCCTGTGCAGTCGTACCTACATCAGCTCACAAAGCAAAGAAAGAAAGAAAAAACACGGAAAAAGACTAGCAGCTTACACACGCCCATGGGTGGGATCAGGAATGGCTTCATATGAGAAGGAGCTGAGGAAGCCTGAACCCGTATGGCTGTCTGTCTGTGAGTAACTCACGGCAAAGACAACCTGGGTGACCAGGAGCAGATGCAAGAAAACCGTAGCAATAACACCCATATCAGCGAGGTGCAGATACAGAACACAGACACAATATAAATGGTTTTGTGGCAGCGGCTTATAAGTCGACGATCCATGACACGGCTTCCTTGTATGGTTGAACTACTCACATCCCATCCAAGACAAGTCGCTGATATCTATCCGAAGGTTCCCTATTTCCGTATTTCTTGCAATTTTTTCCCGGGTGCCCTCATGACGAAAACGTACAGCAAAGTTGAACTCTAGGCCAAAAGGAGTGGTACAGCGGACGAGTTGATTGGGAGGAAAAGGTTGCCGATACCGATACATCCCCGTTAGTTCGAGGAATCAAGACGGTATCAGCCACTTGACCCTTCGAGCCTTGAACGGCAGCCAACAGTAGGGATCATGGCAGTTATGCCAAGCCGTGCTTATAGGCCTAATTATAACAAAACCTATTGAATTGAGTAATGTCATCACTTCTTCTAGGACATGTTTCTGGTCGTGTGGTTCACGCTTAGCATGTCTTTCGTCCGAAGTAGCAACGAAATGAATATCTCTTCGTCCCCCATTATTCATCAGGGGGGCCAAAGCAAAGAAGCACTAGAAGCCTATTAGGGGAGATAGATGCTGTACCTCGATTTTATGCGCCTACGGTACCGAGCGTCCCGCCCGAGAAACAAGTAAGAAAGAGGCACTAGTAGGTACTAGCAGACCAGAAACACGATACGTCAAAAAGGCCGCCGACAGATGGTTATTTCGATAAGCAACGGCAACAGGTGACAACATGTTTTTGCGCCTACGATTGACGATGGTGGTGATAGTACATGTGGTACGTTCAGCCACGAGGCACCTAGTGCTCGCATCGTGCGAAGTTACATTAGGCAAAGGAAGCAGTAAATGGAAGGCGTTGGTAAGTCAACAACAGGGCCGGGGAGGTCATAGTACCAGAAGACAAAATATCTGGCTAATGAGCGTGTGGAGCTCGCTCAGAATGGAGTACGAGAAGGATTGTCCTGTTACTCTGCGGCCGTCCAAGCCGGTCCAAAATGAGAAGCGGCTTTATTAGGAAGTGGATCCCAGTTTGACTTTGTTTACCCACGCTAACAATATAATAATTCAGAAACAAAAAAACACAAAGATTACGTCTGTATATGCGCCTATAGTAGCTATCTACAACTCCTACGCGAGCCCAAAATTGATACAGTAGGTTCTATCCAGCCACCCGGCATGGTATCCAGGTACCAGAGACATAAGTTAGCAAACAAGTATCACAAATAAATACACTAGTGAGATAAATAGAATATAGAAACAGTAGGGGTAGTTGGTATCGGATACAATGGAATAATTTAGGACCTCGTGCCTTGATTAAGTTTGTCACCGGGCGATGTTACAAGGACATGGAATGATGTCGAACGTCCACAGTAGCTTAGTGGGATGCTTCGGGACGATACCTCCATGCGTTTAATCAATGTTCCGACCACACTGGAGGAGAAGCGTCGCAGTGACAACAGAATCAAGGATTCCAAGCTGGAGAGCATCATTCGTCAGTTCAAGTGTGATCCCACTCTGATTTCTCGTAATCCTGGCTAGAAATCTGGGAGTCGCATCGCTTGTATACAGCTGGTTGATAGCGCGGATATAAGCCAATCAGTACAGCATGGAGGTGGTGGGAAAAAAAAAGATATCGGACTTACGTTAATGGACTTATCACGAGGAGCCCAGAAATACTTGCTTCCTCTGACGTCCATAGTCCTAGAGCTTTTGTTTTGAAAAAAAAAAAAAAAAAAAGAGAAAAAGACCGATAATCAACCCACGGATAAAATGAACAGCATGCAACGAGATCCTACCTGCGGTCTGCTGACAGCCTCAACCACTGTGATATATACTGCTTGCTCAAGAGACCACGTATTTCCACAAGCGGATGCGATTGCCACTCGATAAGTGCAACATTCTTGCCAGCCGCATTTCGAAGGACCGTGTACCCAGGATTGTGCTTGTCTGTGATAATCTTGTAGTACGTCTGACCTTGGAGATTGAGGATCGAGCAATTAAAGATGTCAGGAGAGAAAGACGTGAGGTAGAATATTGAAAGATTGGAAGGAGCGGAGGGGTAGGGGAGGGCCCCGAAAACGGAAGGCGGTGGTACGGCATTGCCACTATTTCTGGCATCTGCCCAGCCACTGAAAGGATTGAACATCGTCGTGTAAGGGTTGGGAATGGCGGGAATAGGAAAAAATTAATGATATAAGGGAGGGGATAGGCGGCAAGCGAAAAAAATAATAATAATAAAGAATGGAAGTCTCGAGCGAAAAAAAGAAGAGACAACCAGAAGAACGAGGAAGATGAAGAAAAAACACTTGCTAGCTTGAAGGACTTGGTTTTTTCATTGCGCTCAAGTCTCCAGCATATATACCAATGGGTCTCTGGACCGAAACTGAACCATCGCTGGGTAACACGGTCAAGCAAACACGTCGTGGAAACGGGGGCCTATTGAGCTTGCACCGCTGAGAATCTTTGCCCCGGAAAACGGTGTTGGCTAGCATTTGGAAACCACAGTAGAAGCAAACAATTCGTCACAAAACCTAGGGCCGTGCTATCTTTTCCCTCTGTGTTTCGAAACAGTTCAATTGTTCCAATGTAATCGCTCGGTATCCTAATGGATCGTACCCTAGTCCCTGGAAAAGCTTAGAAAGCGCTGACCGAAAGGATTCCCGAAGTCCCGATGTATGAAATGCTGTGAAGTGAATCCTGGAGGGGAGGGGTGGGGGTCTCCAAGTTCCGTTTCACCATCACCCACCATCACGTATGAAAAGTCCTTTAAGTATAAGTAATGAATAAGTGCATCTTGATTTCTGCGCTCAGACAATCTTGCCGTGCTTTCCGTGATTGTAGGTGCCATGGATATCTCATAGGTCTGCAACAATCTCGATGGCAGAAAGGTCGGTGAGAAAGTAGAACATATTTGTTTGGGGCGCACCTGTAACGAGCAGGGAAACCGATAGGAGCGGTTGTTCATTAATAATAAAGCCATCATTGAGGAGCCCGGAAAATTGTGACCGACACGGCAGAGAAGTCTTTGACGTGTTGAGGTGTATGCGCAGGCAGGGTGGTACCAGCCTAACCCTTTACTGAGCTCACCTGAAAGTTCCCAACTTGAAAGGACTACAACGTGGAAACCGTGAAAACATACATGGTACTTCCAACTTGAAGCAGTGCCAATCACCCTGGTAGACGTATACTCTGATAGCAGAGCATCAATGGGTTTCCTGTGCTAGACAGACACTGCAACATGTTTCTGCCAAGTGCGGATTCCATTTCCAGGGACAGTGAAGATCTCCAGGAGGCCATCAATTGGGTGACTGTAACGAAGGGGAAATGAAAATGATGGAGAATGCTTGTTGATTGTCTCGAAAGAAATTGAGTGGCTAAGTACTAAAACACGAGACATGTATATGCGAGAGACATGTAATCATCATACTCCTAACCCTAATTACTCATTGCGGCGCCTACACTACATAGCATACCTGTCCAACGGTATCAGTACTCTACACAGCATCGAATCTCGGTATTACTTACTTCCTTGTCCACTCTCGGGCTGTTGCTTCGTAGCGCGCACGGTCCGTCTTGTACAAATGCGCAATATCGGGCACGAGCGGATCATCAGGGTTAGGGTCCGTCAGCATTGAACAAATTGATAACAGAACTGTATATCCCAAGGCATCAGCGCCAGGCATCTAACACGAGGCTGAAAATCAACCCTTACCCTTCGAAATGGTCAATGCAGGCGACCACTGATCTCTCAGGATATCCAAGCAAATGGAGCCATTTGCATTGATGTTAGGATGATAAATCTTGGTCGTGAAGCTGACTTTAGGTGGCTTGAAAGGATAATCGGTAGGGAAACTGATGGAGAGGAAAAAGACACCACCCGCGTATGGTGAGTCACCCTAGAAGAAAATTGAATATTTGTCCATCCGACTGGAAATCCAAACTCTTACAGGCCCCATAATCGTTGCCTGCCATTGGAACATGTTATCGCCGGTGGGTCCAGCACTGCATGATGAGGGAGGATCACGGCCAAGATCGATCAATTCCTATCATTGCAAACAATGAATTAGTATCCCAAACACCCTGACGGTCCTATCACAGCCAAGTAGAGTAAAAAGGATACCTTGTTAATGCGCTTCAAAGACATATCTGGAGAGAAACCCTAAACAACAAGAGCTGGTATATCGTGCAGGATCAAACCAAAGAGAGAGGGTGAAGGACAAGCAAGATATTGGATAAGGGATGAAATCACGACAATAACGTATGGTAAGTGGCGGAAGGGAAGTAGAAGATACTGTGAGACTTACAAGATACAAAGAAAGCGGCTGAGAAGAAAAATCCGAGGATGTGGTGGTGGTGAAGGGATAAGCTGTACGGCGGGTTTGTTTGGCTTTCTGTTTTGTAATCTGCCGGAGCACGAGACTTTGCTGACTAAGCACACAGCTCCTCGACTACTTACACAGTTACACTAACTGGGGCGCACCACCTGAGTTTTATCGATATATCCCTCTTCCAACAATTGTCTACCTGTTTTGTTTCTCACTCACTTGCACACATCCTTATTCTCCTTTTTATTCTTTATTTTATTCTGTCTGTCATAATTGCTGCTGATTGCTTGTATATCCAACAATGAGAGGGATGTATGCTGGGAAAGGAACGAACATGTTCACATGTCACATTGTCTTCATTTCACCATGCATATTCAACTGGCCAGCTTTGTATTTCCCTGAACAGTGACAGGAATAGAGCACAGACCATGTACATGAATAACATATATTTGCAACTGTTTGGCAATACACAAATTGACTTATCTTATCTTATCTTCACATATTGTCCTTGTGGACGTTATGTTGACCCCGCTGTCCATTCTTGTTCTCATTGTCTCTTTACTTTTCACTGCTCTATACCATCCACAGCAATCTAACAATGTCTTCACAAAACAAAAGTACTCTCGTAATGTGCTTCTTCTCACCGCACACCCCGACGACGAATGCCTATTCTTCGCACCAACCATTTTAGCGCTAACCGGCAGTGACGACCGCAACAAGCTATACTCCTTCACGCTCTCTAATGGTGATGCTGAGGGTCTTGGTGAGACCCGAAAACGCGAACTGGAGGGAAGCTTAGACGTGCTTGGTGTCGGTCCGGAACACCGACGGCTTGTGAACCACCCGTGAGTTGTTGAAATTCTAAGTCATACGAGTTATTACTGAGAAGCGAATAGCCAGCTGCGAGATAACATGACGGTATATTGGAGCTCAGATGTTATTGCAGATTTAATTCGTCCATACGTTGTTGAACACAACATCACCACTGTATGCCCACTTTGTCACAGAGAGAAGACCCTGTAGAACCTAATGTTCTCCCCGTAGATTTTAACATTCGACCACGAAGGCATTTCTTCTCACCCAAACCACAAGTCTATCCCAGATGGTGTAAAACGCTTAATCCAAACCTATTCATTGGATGCTCCATCCACGCCCCGTTTGTACAGTCTCATTACAGTCCCCCTGTTAACCAAATACAACGGTGTACTTTCACCCATTCTGGCCAAAATCGATCTGCTTTGTAACCGCGGAGTATACTACCTCGAGCTTGCCTTTGTACGCGTACTGCAGATGCTAGGTGTTCCTCTAACATCCGAACCTGGAAAGTCGAACTATGCAGCTCCAGCTACGACGCCGCACTTTATCATGCCTGTTTTCGTTTCAGGTATCAAAGACTATTGGAGGGCCATCAGCGCCATGCGGGAACACCGAAGTCAGCTGCTGTGGTTCCGCTATTTGTATGTTCTATTCTCAAGGTACATGTGGGTAAACGAGTGGGTGGAAATCAAAGTCGTCCATTCATGACGAGCCCCATGAAGGCACTACTTTCTGTGCATGCTTCTTACTACAAAACCCCATACTGATGAATCCCTTATTACCTGTTCTACTAATTTGGGAATATATGCTATCTATGGAAAACACACCGCATCCTAACTTGACACCGGCTCAAGAAGATCAAACAAAATTTACTTGGTAAAATACGATAAAGTGATGCGAGTTCATGACAGCAGCGTATAATGGTTACCTCGTACAAAGTGTTAGCAAGGGGTGTTCCTTACATTTTCTTTTGGGTATCATAGACAAATATCACAGCCTGTTTATCGCATGCATTGCTCGTCTGCAGCTCCACGTTTCTAAGATTTATGGCAATGCGAGGTCTTTCGTCGACTTGACAGTTTTGGAGTGGCAAACTGCGGTCGTTGAAGCAACGCATGTACATGTACGCAGTTCGACTACATATCAAAATACGCACAGAAACCGCTGTATTCGGATCCTTCACTTATACTATGCTGTCTGAGATGAATGGTTTCGATCAAGATATAATAAGTGCCACAGCAGCAACAATCAATATAAACTCATTCGGGCTATGTCTCCCCAAGGGTCCCCATATCTGCGACTAAATCCTGAGGCGCGGCCGGGTATTATGATTTCTAGGACCTTGTTTCAACAATCAGATACGTCAGTGAACATCTGGCCAGCCCGTTGATTGCGTGTTTTATGATAGAATATTCTTTTAACAATAACTATTTTGGCTCTGGTTGCAGAAGGGCTGTCCCTGAACAAGTCGTAAACCTGTTACAGTGATATGTAGTCCATGAGCTGGCTAGAAGTGTAGAAGCCGGGAACCGTAAATGTCGTAGAACGTATGGTCGTCCTAGAGATGAGGTGTCTCTGAGTAATTGAAGACCTCGAGCCTGCATAGAGGACATCGGGTATGTCATCTTTTGGATTTCACGGAGTTCCAACAAACGAATGCCCTCTTTCATCTGATGGTCGCAGTTTTATTAGTCAATGAAGTATTCGAGCTTCGGCTAATCGCGTCTGAGATGCAAAATATAATCATATTTTCTACAAGCAGATATTGGAAAAAAAACACGCCAGAGATATCATAGCGTGCAGCTAGAAGGACAACTCCAATAGTGGGGCGGACTTTAACGTCTACCCTCCACCATAATAACATGGTAACCATGTTGGGTCTTTACCAGCGGCGATATGATCGGTTTGTCCACCGTAGACGGGGTGAGTGCAAATGCAGCATCTTGGAAAGCACCAACCATGCTTCCGCGCGTCATCCAGCCAAGGCTTCCACCAGCTGAAGTCATTCTCAGTCCTCTGGGGACATTGAGAATAGAAGAGAAATGAGTTAACCTTTCGCTTTATCTTCCGAGAATTCTTGGGCAACTTTGTTGAACGACTGGCCCTCCTGTGAAGCGATTGTTCGTAAAGTTGAAGTTGATGATGGTGGACAGAGATACCTGTATTTTCTGTAGAGCTTCCGTGGCTTTCGAGTGCTTCTCACAAAGGATATGTCTGACGTTGATAGCTGTTGCTGGCTTTAGACCTTTACCCTTCGATGGGTGTTAACACAGTAGAATAGTTGAGAGGACATAGAAGACCTTTGCTTGCTCTCCATCGTCATCCTTTGCCTTGTTCTTCTTGTCATTTGCCTTCTTCTCGGCTCCTTTATCGTTCTTCTTGCCCATGATGGCTCGAAAGTGGGAGTGTCAGAGAAGAAATAATTCTCACGTATCATTACAATGATCTACTTCCCACTACGATACTGTACCACCTTTGCTCATCTTACTCAACAGTCCACGGGATATTGATCATGTTCCTCACTTCTATCCCTTGTTATTGGACATACAGCCTTTCATTTACATGACCCAGAATTTATTTGTGTTTTTGAAATAATTAAATAATTAATTCAACTGCCACCACGTGTCAGATTTCCTAAAACGATAAGATACCGTATTCACCTCAACTGAACTCAAAATTTCCTGAGGCGAGTCTCTGTCGAGCCCCCCCCCCCCCCTTTTAATTCATCGAAACCATGGCGGACAAGATAACCCGTATCGCCATCGTCGACGCAAACAGGTGCAAGCCCAAGCGGTGTGCCCAGGAGTGCAAGAAGGCATGTACGCCGTTTTGATTTGGAGATAATCTCTAAGTTATCAGTCATCAGTCATGTCCTGTGGTGCGAATGGGTGAGCTTTGTTCGGGACGAGGTTATCCACATGTATTGATACCATTCCTCAGGAAAGTTATGTATCGAAGTCAAGCCTACAGATAAAATTGCCTTCATCTCTGAGTTCCTGTGTATCGGATGTGGTATATGCGTCAAAAAGTGAGACTCTAAAGAATCTCCCGCATACAACCAACTCATTAACTACCAACTCTAGATGTCCATTCGAAGCTATTGCTATTATCAATCTTCCAACCAATCTAGAATCTGAAGTTACACATCGTTATACAGCGAACGCATTCAAGTTACATCGTCTACCAACGCCGAGACCAGGTCAAGTGCTGGGTCTTGTCGGGACAAACGGTATTGGAAAGAGTACAGCGCTCAAAATTCTAGCGGGTAAACTGAAGCCCAATCTTGGTCGTTACGATGTACGTCGCCTTCGAGTTATTCGGTTCCTGGGTTTTCAGGGACATGGTGGGAGTACAACTCATTCTTTGCAGGATCCTCCAGATTGGCAGGAGATTCTCAAATATTTCCGTGGCTCCGAATTGCAAAACTATTTCACCAAGGTCCTGGAAGATAACCTGAAAGCGTTGATCAAGCCCCAATATGTTGATCACATTCCAAAAGCAATCAAGGGAAATATGACCGTCGATCAGATGCTTGATTCGAAACTCGAAATGGATAACAAACAGAAAATGTGTGACGATCTGGAGCTGAATCACGTTCTTCAGAGAGAAGTTTCACATTTGTCTGGTGGTGAACTCCAACGGTTCGCTATTGCAATGTCATGTATCCAAAAGGCTGATGTGTAAGCCTCTTCTGATGCGTCATTATACCATTGGACTAATTTTTGCAAAGGTACATGTTTGATGAGCCATCAAGTTACTTGGATATCAAACAGCGCTTAAGAGCAGCTGAGGTTATTCGTTCCATGCTAACACCAGACTGCTATGTGGTTGCCGTCGAGCACGATTTGTCTGTGCTAGACTATCTGTCTGACTTTATCTGCTGTCTATACGGAAAGCCCTCGATGTATGGTGTTGTGACTATGCCCTACTCTGTACGAGAAGGTAAGCTCCACGACCTCCAAATACGAATATGTTAAATTCATACACCTCATCATGCCAGGCATCAACATCTTCCTTGATGGCTTTATTCCAACTGAGAATCTGCGGTTCCGTGAGGACTCCCTTTCCTTCAAGATGGTCGAAACTGCGGAGGAAATCGTGATTGACAAGACACGACACTATTCATACCCTGCAATGACCAAAACTCTCGGCTCTTTCAAACTTACTGTCCAGGCCGGAAGCTTCACCGACTCTGAAATTATCGTCATGCTTGGCGAGAACGGGACTGGGAAAACGACCTTTGTTCGGTTGCTTGCTGGTGATACCCCAGATGAAGAAACTGACAAGCAGTCACTTGCTGTATCGCTTAAGCCGCAGACTATATCACCCAAGTTCCCGGGAACTGTTCGCATGCTGCTTTTGAAGCAGATTAAGCAAGCGTTTATGCACCCGCAGTTCCAGACAGATGTGTTGAAGCCGATGAATCTGGATCCTATCATGGATCAAGAGGTTAAGACGCTGTCAGGAGGAGAGTTGCAGAGGGTTGCTATCGTACTTGCGCTCGGAAAGCCTAACGTGTCCGTCTATCTCTTGGATGAGCCAAGCAGGTGATTCATTTCTACATCTTGATGTTTCAGTCACTCATGACTCTGGTCAAGTTTCCTCGACTCTGAGCAACGTATCATTGCAAGTAAAGTTATTAAACGGTATGGCTACTTTGTTTTTGAAACGGGCTTACATACCGACTAAGTTGCTCTACCACTATAGATTCATCCTCCATGCAAAGAAGACAGCATTTGTCATTGAGCATGATTTCATCATGGCTACCTATCTTGCAGACCGTGTCATTGTTTTCGAAGGTCAGCCTGCTTTGGCAGCTACTGCTACACCGTAGGTCAATTCGTTACCCGTATTACAATCAAGAAAGCTTACTTTTCGCGCTCAACAACAGTCCTCAAACATTACTGTCTGGTATGAACCGATTCTTGGCTTCTCTTGAGATTACTTTCCGCCGTGACCCGACCAATTTCCGGCCTCGTGTCAATAAGCTCAACAGTGTAAAGGACAGAGAGCAAAAGTGTATGTTTGTTTGTCTATATCTGTGCATAGTAAACTGATTTAGTTCGAAAGCCGCTGGTAACTATTTCTTCCTTGAGGACTAATGGTCAAGACATATATTGTAACATCTTACTTGGAAGGAAGAGGTATAGTTCCTGTATTCGTGTGATGTACTATCACTTCAGTACCAATGTTCTTTAAGTAGCACGGTGACGCAGTAAATGATATTTTACCTAAATGATCTCGCTTATCTACCCAATTCTTATGGAGTGTTGATTCTCAATGGTTATTCGACCTGATAGAGGAAACTATGTCAAAAGGAAAGCTCCAGATGATGATGTAGTCAACAGGGAAATAGGAGACGAGAATGCATATTTTCATCCATACTTTTCTCTAAACGTCGAATTGCTATGTGGCTGTGTGCTACAACAGGGCTAGGATCTGAGTTATCTAGCGAATGCGATAAAAGCCAATAAAGTTATCCGAAGAACATCATTTCCAAGTGCGAGGAAGTATAAAAGAGATGGTTGAGTTTCCAACCTCATTAATATGCCTTCTGGTGTTCGCCCTCGTCCTCCATTCCGACTGCTGGACAGCCCGCCACCAGCACCGAGACACCAGAGGACTTGGAGTACCATGTTGACTTTGGATAGTGCAATGACAGACAACGATGAAACAGACACTGAGGGCGCCACCATGACCAAAGATACGGATAGGCAGAGAATCGCTATATGGGCAGACGGGAGCAAAGTATTTCTCTCATTGGTAGTTCCTGTCCATGTGTTGCTTGCTCAGAACAACGAACTGACATATCATTAATGACGCCCAGAGCCCCATCACTTTGACACTAGGGATTGCCATCTTCGCCATGTCGGAAAAATCAAGTCCGCGGGAGTACCTCTACACAGTAGAATCTATTATATCAGAGCTGATGAAAGCGTATCCGAGGGACAACAACAACTCATCGGCGAGCGATGCCAGCGCATCGTTTTGCGGGCAGACGTATTTCTGGACCTTTGTGCTCATCGTCGCGAACACCAGCTGCAGCGCCCTATCACACTTTCAGTGCACAGAACTGCAGAACGCTATCGTGAACCATACTCCGAAAGATTGGCTCCAGCATAAGTGCCACTCGCGTTACATCCGCTGCTACATGTGGTTGACCCCGATGTTCCTGAAAGCAGGCAGCCTTTCCCTAGGAGCCACGTTCCCGCTCTTGTTTGTTGTCCATGGCATTCTTTTGGCGCGCGATAATTTCATTAGTTTGCGTGGTCTGATTGCCACCTTCGTTATCATGGCAGTGCTTTGCGTTTTTGCACTGTTCTCCATGATGCCATACGAATTGGGCTCAAGTTTCTGTACAGTACATCGACTTACAGCTTTTTATGCAGAGCCTTTGCGAGAAACCGGAAAGTCCCAAGGGATGCAACAGCTGAATGTAGATGCTGCTGAAACTAACCAGCTCAGTCATTTCCGTTCCAGCAAAACCCGTTCATTCGACCAGAGCAGGGTTTGGACATTTTCTTGCACTAGACTTTATTGGACGTTTCCATTACCATTACGTTATTCCCTACGGAGATTGGACAATTTACCGTTAGTATCATGGACTCAATGAACTGCACTTATACCTTTGACTGCAATAGAAAGATGAGAGTAGTACGTATACTGCCTGTTGAGTATATGAAATTGAAACATTTTTGACTGAGACAAAGAACGTTCACTTACTCACGATTCTGTCCATTTGGATCAGATCGGCTAATTTCCTCACATCGCCCAAACCAATTGAAGAAAACAATGCATGATGCGAATACTCGGTTTGCAAAGATACAAAAGAAGTATAGTGTAAAGTCATGAACAGGATATGATAATGATAGTTCAATGAGGGAAAATGAGGCTGAGATACAAAGAGCAATCACATTTGCGGATAGGCTACAAAG
The DNA here is from genome assembly GCA_002554575.1 of Amanita thiersii Skay4041. NCBI lineage: Eukaryota > Fungi > Basidiomycota > Agaricomycetes > Agaricales > Amanitaceae > Amanita > Amanita thiersii. The sequence continues at coordinate 60,725 of KZ302025.1, read as the reverse complement.
AGAGGACGGAGCGGGGAGGGAGGAATGCAGGCAGTTCATTCTAGGGGGTATAAGCGATTAGTGCAGGGTTCATTTCCATGGTGCTTTGTTAATTAGGAGTATTGGGAGTAAATGGGCTTGGTGGTGCTACTCCAACGACTTTCATGAGGGCTCTCCAACGCGGACCGGAATCGTGCCAGTACAACTGGTTTGCACCACCCCATTCGGTTAACTTGCGATCGACAGCATGTGCTAGAGACGCTATGCTATCCCAGGTGATGTTCGTCAATGAATATTCGCTAGAATTGCTCATCTTGTCCCACACTGATTCTCGGCCGCCTTCCCATGATTTAACTATTCGTCTAGAAATTGCTGGCTGACTTTGTAATAAAAGGTCCCGTATTTCTTCTGCACAAAGCAGAATCTGGCTACGTTTTTTAGAGTGGTCGTGTCCAGGTTCGCGCTCGACAAATTTCTCACACTCCTGAAGTATGGAAATCACCATATGTCTCAAGATGGTGCGAGTCTCCCAGTCGCAGTTGCTCATGTCAACGAATCTTCCTTCCTCTAGCATGAGGCGACGTATCACTTTGAATATGCCTTGTGGGAACATATCGCGCATGAGGCCAGTCATTGCAGTCATCAGAAGCTGTATCACAATATCTGGTGGATGTGAACCTGTTATTGAATGTTTTATCAGAATTTGATGTAAAGAACTTGAGTCAGGCACATACCTCGAAGACTGTCAAACATAAGAGATGGTGCACCGAAGTAGTCAACAAGAAATTGTCCATTTATCGCGTTCATACAACGAAGATGTAGCTCCATCATGTGTGTCCGTAAATGGAAACCATGTTCAACGTGTTTCTGCAACCAAACTTTGGAGAGTAGTTCAATCTTTTGTGGTTCAGTCAAAGTCACCTGTTGAAGAATCTTGCGATATATTGCTACAGATTCATTAGATCCCGCTGAACTACTCGGATGTCCACGGCCATATCTCAGGCCGGAGACGACACGAGCCAAAACGGAAGGGTGTAGTTCTCTGACGCAATGGTACAAAGAATAGACGACATCCAAACTTTGCGCAAATGTGGCATCAACCCACAAAAGACCGCGGACAATGTCAGCATTTTCTGTCTTGAAATCGTCGTACCATGCTTCCCGGCGTAAAAGCCAATCAGCATCATAGTCTGTCCAGTTTATGAATCGGCGCGCCATCAGAGCGACACGTAATGGAGAGATGGATATTTCAGGCGTTGCGTATTTCATTCCGAGCTTTTGCATGACACCCTTGAATAATGATGATATGGTAGTTACCATGTCGAACGTCCAAGCAGTCACCTTTCGGCCAAACTTGTAAAACAACCACGACTGTGGAGATTTGTATGGACATTGGGTCATGGACAGTATGTCCCGTTGGAGCGAATATAGGAACTGAGCGAAAGGGAGCACGGTGGTCATGACCATAAAAGAAACGACGATCCCAATGGCAGCTGTGAGAACGCCAGCAACGACATGATTCCGCTTCCATAAGAGGTCAAGGACGCCCGCGAAGAAAAGAACAACTGCACATTGCAGCAACAACGGGAGTGCTGCCAGGATCGAAGGAACTTTCCATCGGAATAAACTGTCAAACCGCATCTGACGTAAAGCGAGTGCATCTTTGTTTGGAAGGGCGGCATCCCTCTGAAATTCGCGGAGCCATTGAAGACACAGCGTGCCAATGAGCACAGTGGTAAGACTGAGGGTAAGGCTAAGAAACCAAAATATATTGATCCGCACTACCGAGGCATCTGCAACAAATGTTGAGGCTGAGGGTAGAGTTGTATTTGCGGCACCAACGGCTCCAGTAATATTTGCCTGGTCGGACAAAAAACGGGCGAGAAGATGTGCTGTAGTTGCATTAGGATCTTCGTCCAGCCACTTGTATGACTCAATAGTGAATGCAGTCACTGCAGAAGAGAATAAACCGGCCTAGTTTCCGATTGTTCAAACACAACAGAAAATAGGTATGTAAAAGAATACTCACAAAGATCAAGAGTTTGTCAACTTCGTCTCTCCATGCCTCGCACATATTTTTGTCGTACTTATCAGCCAAAGACCGACAATGTACCCATGGGTCACCCTTTTTGGGCAGTCCATATCTGAAAGGCTCTCCACATCGCCATGGCTGTTCTGGATGTTGATAGAAATGGGACGGTGAGATAGGACTCGACATCGCTGGAGAGCGGATGCCAGATTGTGGGGGATCTCTAGCCATTCGAAGACCGAATAGTGTCGGCCTTATCAGGAATTCATCACTGCAGTCTAAGGCAAACCCGTGTACGCGCCCCAACCACTCTGAACAGCCTTATAGCTGTAGAGGGTCTAAAAAGAGCATACTCATGAGAGCCATCAACATTCACTGCTAAAAATGTTTGTAAAGGGTCCCAGACTTGTCAGCACTCAAGAAAGTTCAAAATGACATTGATGGCGCGGTTCCGGTGAAGATTGTGGTTGTAAATCATGACGTTGGTCGTAGATCCAAGGGTCAGAGAGCGCCCCGATGAGCCAGAAGCCTTCTATAGCTTGGCGCGTCACTAAGATACCTTTCTAATTTACATTAAAGGCTTACCTTTTTCCAAATGTAGCAACAAATGTATTGAGGGAGAAGAAACCTGCTTGCGGAGGCGGTTGCGTGTTGAGTGTGATGTTAAGTGAACCTGCATGATGAACGGAGTCGGCTGCGATCACGTGATCAAAAATGCCTCCGAACCGTCGGCAGTCACTCTTGCTTTCGAATTTTCATCGCAATGGGTGAATCACTGATGCCGAAAATCAAACTTGTGTGTGCAGTATCATTGTATCCAATTTCTCCCATGTGGACTAATCTCTAGTAACGCACATCCTCCTTTTTCTCTCCCCTTGATACCAAAATTACCGCAAAAATTTCAGCTGAAGGGCCACGAACCTGACCTATCAGCGGCGACATACCAAATACACGATGAGTCCCACACCATTGGAAATGCATTAAGGTGGATGCTCATGAAAAAGTGTGCCTCATAATTCTCCAAATTCAGTTTTTTGTGCTCAAGATGATATCACAGTCCAAAGGTGGAATTCTGCGGATATAGGTGCGGATTGTCCTTTATAACAATATAATCTAAATATCGATGTCAAACAATCAGCGTCCCGCATCCTTCGGAGAACGTAATCAATGTCCGAATACAGATGTATGGTAAGCGCCCATTTTTTTTGGTCCGTCTCTTGTAAGGTTGCCAGAGAGAGGCTCAGCTGTCATCATGATTTCGCAACCCAGACCACCTATCCTCCTTGGATGCACTAATCTCCGCGCTTGATAACCTTGACAACGTTTGCAATTCCATTGAAGAGAAATATTTGAATAGCCTTCGCGCCGGAAAATATGAACGTTGGGAGGAACAGAGTTGAAGCGTTTTGACCAAACCCCTTAGGAAATATTTTCAATTGTATTGTTTATTCAACTCCGTCACTACCTGACAGGTAGGCGCACAAGGGAGGTGTACTGCCTGTCTAATTGAGCCATCATTTGTTTCACGACACGGTGGGTATACGACCATCGCTCTCTAACCACACAATTTCCGTTAGTCCTGAAAATTGGATTAAATTCACGGCGAAACTTTGAGCAGAAATTAACCTATCAGCACTGACAAAACTTCGTTGCCACTTGATTTTCTTCAAGCGCAGTCAGGGAAAGCTAGACTGCCCTACCCTTGTCCGACTCGGGTGGCCAGCGCGGAAATGCGCAGCCTTATTGGTGTTGATGAGCTCTCATGTTCCGACAAATCGACAAGGTCCATGTTGCTTCCAGGGCCAGCTTATTGCGGAATCTTAATCTTAGGAACAAAGCCCAGTCTCAATACGGACAAAAACTGCAGACCTACAACTAGAATATACCCAAAATAAGTAAGTTGTGAACTCAGTTTCTGACCCCTGTAACATGTGTTCGCCCTGTCTGTTACCTAGAAGGAAATAAGTATATCGACGAGCTGTATTTACCATGCTTACCTTACTTTGGGATTGTCCTGAGGTAGCTGTCGGAGCCGAAAGACAACGCTGTGTCAATTGATCCCCTTTTACATACACAAGTCAACAAGCCCTTGTTGCGGGTGGCCGCCTGCCCCAACGTTCAAGACCCTGTTGCAGGTTTCCCTACAATGTTATATTTCTCCTGTGCTAGGTTGCTTGAGAGGCACGGTCCATGACCGTCTATCTGAGGTTACAGTCCATGAATATGTTCCCCTTTCCAGCAAGTTGAAGAAGGTACTGGATTCAAGGGGGCAGACGAGACCCAGAATTATAACCTATATATGCATCATCATTCAAAAACATACAGGACAGATTACTCCACCACCACCATACTACTACCATGTCTCTGTAGTAGTGCTAGAGTTCGCAGTTTTGTGACATGTGATGTCACACTTTCTATATTCAGTAGTTATACTGTATTGGTAGCACAAGTCCTAACCACGACGCTGTATTCCATCCTCTGGTGCGAGTTATACCTTTCTTCAGTCTCAAATTAAGGATCCCAGTAAAGGACATCCAAAGCACAAAAGTAGGAGAACAGAATAACATACAGATAGTGGACAAGCTCATGCCCATCTCTTCTTAAGACGCACTCTAGCGTTCTGCGGAATGATTGTCACACCTGGCTTCCAAGCCAAGAGGATTCGCTCTTGCTCTTCCCGCGGTTTCGACTCTAGTTCAACAGGGAGCAAAACTTCGTACCGACGCAGAAGATTGGCGAGCACGCATGTTCCTTCAGTGATGGCGAATCGTTGTCCAATGCAGCTTCGGTGACCTTGGGAAAAACTGGCATCTAGGAAATGTATATGATCGTTTGGTCAAGTACCATATCAGGGGCAGTTGTACATACATGCATCTCGTGGCCACTTATATGTGGGCGTGTCAATGAATCTTTCAGGCTTAAACTTCGCTACATCGTCACCCCAGTGGATGGCTAGGATCAAAGCCTCAACCGCTTGATCCAAAGTGATGAAACCACTCAACTTACGATTCATGTGCAGGCCATGTGAGTCAACGATGACGATGCTCCCTGCTCTAAGGGGGATGTTGTATTCCTCGATGCCAGTGATCTTTCCCTCGAGATTGGTGGAGAACTTTCGGGCCTTGAGGGTGGTGTCAACAAGAACGGTTTTGCCTAGCCTAGGTACTGGAGAGAATAGTCGGATGGCTTCGTAAAAGGTAGCCGTGGTGTATTCCTGTAAGCCACAATATCAGCTAACAGATCCGTTGGATGGTGAGCTGACCCTACAAGACGGGGTATAGTGTCTTTGTAGGCCTACTGATTATATTAGCGAATGTGCTGCACCAAGGGATACAACCTACGGGGGGTTGATCCAATGAAGGTGGGTCGGGCCATAATTGACAAACTTCTTCGTAAATCTTTGCCTGTATTTGTGGATGGATCGCTAGCAAGATGAGCGCGAAACAAAGGGAATGCGCTGTGGTTTCTATTCGCAGACGTTTAAATCAGTCAGGATGTGATTGCGCGAATATATGCGTGTGTACCGTGTCCCGCCAACAAAAACACCTGTTCACCGTCATTCAGGGGGAAGTCAATCAATGATGACCAGACTTACGAAAGTATTCGAAGTAAGCTCGTCATCTGTCAGTCTTCGATTCGATCCTGCTTCTTCCGCCATGTTAGCTTGAACAAGATTCCTTAGTAGCGCAGCACTAGCATCCTTGGTAGGAGCATCTACTAAGCCTTGTTTTCTGACATTATCGATTCCATGTACTGGCTCTTTCAAATATGCATCCCTTGCATCGGAAATCACGCTTTGCATATGCCACTTCAGAGAGCTAAATCCAACAGTTGTCTCCTCTAATACACGCGAAATCATAGGTATTTCAATCCGTTTTGCGATGGGGTACATGAGAGCCGGTGCAAACAGTCGGACGAAGAATCGTTTCATTGACGTCGTCAGAGAAACACCAAAGGAAAGAACTGGGACTTCCGAGTTTGTAGTCGCTAAACGGTCGATTTGGGGCGTCTTTTCAATGTCCATGTCAAGATTGAAGTTCATCTTTGCCCCAAAGCCGGCAGAGGCGATCACCAAGAAAGCAATCTAATGGCAGCGCTTGAGATATCTGCAGTAATTTATCACACGTGGGTAGAACCCTAACCTGTTTGAAAATAGCTAGCACATCGGTTGATTGTTCTCCATGGGAGAAAGCAGGGTCTGCATCAAGACTAGAGAACCACTGGCTGATGAATCTACAGGTTTCTGACCAGACGAACGCGTTATTTGCCTGGAGCAATGAATACCACTTGAAATGGAGAGATTTCGATATAACAAACCTCATTAAACGCATTCTTGACAATGGACCTATGTCTTTTCCATTCACTCCCAGCTACAGAACCTATGTTATAGCCATATATATTGAGTGGCTCATACTGCATAAGATTATTGAACCTCCACCGATATTTGGTGACTATCATGATGATAAACCACTTACAGCTTCCACGTCCTTCTCGAACAGATGTCGTTCATTATTGATGAACTTCACAGCATCAGCGTCAGCGACAAAATAGGTGGGTATAGCACGCCAGAATATGACAGAGGAGAGACAAGTGCTACCGTACTCGCTATACTCTTGTTTCCATCAGCTATTCGTCAGGGAAAAGAGGTCAAGGCATTGAGCAGAGAGGGCGCCTACGCGAAAATTTGGCAAAGTAGTCTCCCATCTGGCCCTTCAGTGGATAGAAAGATCCAGTGACCAAGGCAAGAGAGCGAAATGGGTGCAACCAAAGAATGGCGCGTCCAGGACAGTCACTGTTGCGCGAATCAAAGTTGAGCAACTTAAAGCGCTGGGACAAAAAGAACACACCCAAGGTCCCCCAACGCGTTCTGTATGCGTGATATTTTCCTTTGAACGACTGTCAGCAGCCATATGACTAGGCCCGCAGTAATAAGTTGGAAAGCAACAGAGGGCATGATATGGTTATTCCGAGAAGCGCACAAAAGAAGACATGTTACTTCAGACAGATGATGGAACCCCATGCATCCGATAGTGATGCCGTAACACAATCTCAGGGTCGGTAATCCCAGGGTATTCAATACAATTGGAGTTGATTGAGGTGTCAGAAGGTCTCGTGCCCGATGAGTGCGAGGCAGAGGTACAGTACGTAAGTAAATGCCTGTTCTATAAAATACAAAACATCATAGAAAGCCTCAAAAGAAGTCAAATTGCAGGTGATGTACGGTTGAAGTAATCAACGACGCGGAAATTACCATAACCGAAATGTCGGATCCCCTTAAGCAGTTTCTCAGCTCATATCAGTGTCGCCTGGGTATGCTGTGTTCAATGACTCGTACTTCGTCAAAGGATTGGCCACAGGAACATATCCCGCTCCTTGTGTAGTCATGAATCCAATCTTGCCTGCCTTCGGATTCACCATATCCAGCCGAACACCAAACTTCTGACTATTGGGCACACCGCCGCTCACATAATCTGGCTGAAACTCGAGCCCACCAGCAGCAGAGGCGGCGACGACATGCAACGTGTCACGAGGATCAAAGTCCATGCTTGTCGGAGCTGGGGTGTTGTGTCCTATCATAATGCGGACCCCGCCATAGACGACGATGAGGAGAGAGGATATGGCGATCAATATGGGCGAAAGAAAGGTGGCGCGGTGAGCTATACCCACACTCTGCGTCCACCCCATGGTTTCTATCGTGTATGTACCTGTCAGGTTATGAAGTGGTAATGTGTCAGATTCCTTGATGAGGAGGTCACCTGGGGTTGAGCGGGTTGTCACGTTGGTGCGGATGAGCTGAGATTGCCTCTAGAATTGTGCACAGAAAGCAGAGATAGAGGATAATACGAACTGTTGAAGCAAATTCCAATGACCCTTTGATATATGATTCCTGTTGGTATAATGAGACGCTGAGGTACTTACAGTTACTTGGACAGAAACGCACCCAGATAGTAGAAATTGAATCAGGATCATTGAGTTTCATTGTATAGAAAGAGGAGACAATGTTTCCAACATTATTGGCGCGGAGGGTTTGGCCATTCACAACCTGTCTGAGGAATATGTGGGCTGCCTCGTACCCCAACCGAGGAACAGGGTTTACTGTCGACTGGATAGCTGTACTGTTGAGAAGATTTGGAACGTCGGATTCATAAAGTGTTGGTGGGTCATCATATTTAACTTCCACGGTTGTCACATCCGAGTTGATTCTACAAACACAAGTTGGAAGAGAGCCATACAGCTGTCCATAACCTTTCAAGATAATGTCTAAATAGGATGAATAGACAGTAACGCAGCACAAAGGAGAAGACTCTTACCATACTCTGCTGTTGGGACAGTTGGGAAATCTGGCGTGTAGACAAGGCACATTACGGCTAGTATGGTACTTTTTCCTATTCCCACTACTTGACTTATATCTGAAGCTGATACAAAGTTAGTAACATTAGATGCAGAGAAAGCGAGGGCGTAGACCCACATTCATTTCCAGGACAATCTACAGCTCCTTGAAGAACTTGCATGGAAGCATTGTAGGTTATCCTCATCGTCCAATCCTCACGACGGCACTTCACAGAGGGCATATAACCTTGCTGCACCATCGTGTATGTTGACTTCAGTCCATTGAATTTCCTCGGTTTCGTTATTATCGAATTCGGCGGGAGGAATGCTGCATGTGACTTGGTAGATGGCAAAACATTCGACATTGGAACAAGATTGGCAGGAAGAACGCCATCTATGAATCATGTTCAAATAGGTACTATGTCACTCAACTAGCCAACGTTCGACTCACGTGTCGATCCAATATACGAATAGTTATTGAAGCTGAAGAAACTGGGAAGGTTGAGGCGAGCTCGCACGGACATCTCCCCACTAGATAACATGGCAGGTGACACTGTGTATTGTGTATCTAATCGGAGAACCCTATCTCAACGATCAGCCATGGAATTGCCTTAATGCACTGCACCTGGTTGTATATCGGGTTGAATTGACCATCGTCGCTGAAGCGGACCCAACAAATCCGGGAACTTGGGATTAGTCATATCAAGCTCCGAGCCAAGGATAGGATACGAGAGTCGAACAGTGGTTGGGGAGAGGACGGCTGTCAAACTGGTGATGTTGTATATATTTACTGTATATCAGTTATGGTTGAAATCAACTCACGCAGCTGTCTGTAGGAGAAGTGCAAACGCAGCCAATGCCGCAATATATGTCCAAATTGACTTCAACCTCCCGAATATGAATCCACCTTTAGCTACAGTCGTCAGTGCTGACATTGAGTATAGCGACATTCCAATGCCAGTCAGTTGAATATTCACTGCGAAGCGGATAGCCTCTGAAAAGAGGCTGAGAGAAGGTCACTACACAAAGATTGCAGAGATCTTCAATTACTTACTTCCGTGTTAGGGTAGATATCAAGGTAGCCACTACAGCAACCACGAGAGTTGTTGTTTGTGGGTTATCCTTCACAGTACGTGCCAATGAGTCAGGTAATGGAACAACCGTTACGCTTGATGATATGAAAAAAGTCAAGAGTAGAACTAAGATCGATATTTGTGTGATAACAATAGCGGAAGGCCAGAATACACGCGGGTTTATGCTAATAAACTTGCATTAGCTATTGACTATCGTATTGAACTACTGGACTCACCTTGGATGTGCCATTATCAAAACTATCCCGTTACACACCTTACATGTACTAGTAGTACGCTTTTCCTATACGGCCAACTTTATAATCAAACCAAGATTTCAAGCAGCCGACTAAAGCCCCAGTGGAGCGGCTGTACATTTTATCCTATATTCTTATTTCGAGAATGTGTACGAATACCGCGCAGCATGGGGTACAGCAAACTGACAATGAGTAAATTCTATCCATAAAGGGATCAATAAACATACCAAACATAGAAAAAGAAGAGCAGCTAGATGATGTGAATGCCAAAGAAAGTTATGTTATGACAGAAGAACAAGGGAATACTCACAGGAAGGCCCGGGCGTTCAGTCCATGGATATGGTTCTCAGTACATCGATCAAGTCAAAACTTGTACTCTACTGATGCATATAGGTCGGTTCTTCCCTCGGTGCTTTTCTATTTCCGCAGTGTGCACCTGCATGCCATGGGTAGAACAGGCCATGATGACTCACTTGAATCAGCAGTCAAGAGCTACCACAGTGGGTTTCCTACTGTCTGTACCCAATGGTAGGCTAAATTATGGTTTCGGAGTTCAAACCCTCGTACATCTGAAGATAATCGCTAGCCTTTTACCTGCCTTACCAGGGCCATCAGAGAATACCGCACCGCCTCGTTGGAGCGCCCAGCAGACTCTGTCAGGGATGCGGCAACAAGAAACACTGGCACAAGGCTGCAGCAGGTATTTTCCCCCTTTTTCTTCTCCTCATTACCTTTCATTCGTTAAGGACGGTTTGGGTGCCTTTTGAGACTGACTTCGAAAGAAATGTGAGTTTGCTTTCACCTTTAAACACCCCAATGTTCACCAGTTCACCAAGTCTGAGCCCCCATTTCCTAAAGGTCCCGCCCTGATGCCTCTCCTCTATGTCCCTTTGGTTTCGTTGTTATTATTACTATGAGGCCCTGTTCCACAATGGCCATCCCCTATTGTCAGTGCACTTACACCATCCCCAATAACCATTTCTATGCTTAAAAAAAAGAGAAGGTAAATCACAGTGGTAGATGGAATGATAGTTTGATTGTGTTTAGCTGATCTATCCCCATTTAGATAGGCTACAACTAGAACTCTATTGTTTATTATTGATGAGTGGATGCAAATCCCATTGTGACTCGGATTCAGTCACACTGGGATTTAGTGGGCGACGGGAGAGGGGGCGGGGCTGCAGTGAGGTGTCCATGGTTTGTATCTCCAATCTAATAAGTGCAAGGCAGAGGTACAGTACGTAAGTAATGCCTGTCCTATATAATACAAAAGCATCCTAGAAAGGCCCCAAAAAAGTCAAGTTGTAGGTGATATATGGTTGAAGTAATCAATAATACAGAAATTACCACAATTGTACAACCGGAAATGCAGGACGCCCTTGGCCAATTTCTCAGCTCATGCCAGTGTCGCCTGGGTACGCCGTGTCTGATGAATTGGACTTCGGTACAGGATTGACCACAGGAACGTATCCCTCTCCTTGTATAGTGACAAATCCAATCTTGCCTACCTCCGGATTCACCATATCCAGCCGAACGCCAAACCTCTGACTATTGGGCACACCGTTACTCACATAGTCTGGCTGGAACTCGAGCCCACCAGCAGCAGAGGCGGCGACGACATGCAACGTGTCACGGGGATCGAAGTATGTGCTTGTCGGAGCTGGGGTGTTGTGTACCATCTTAATGCGGACGGCGCCATATACAACGAGGAGGAGAGAAGATACGATGATCAATATGGGCGAAAGAAAGGTGGCGCGGTGGGCCATACCCACACTCTGCGTCCACCCCATGGTTTCTATCGTGTATGTACCTGTTATATTACGAAGCAGTAACGTGTCGGATTCCTTGATGGTGAGGGTATCATTTGGTGTTGACCGAATTGTCATGTTGGTGCGGATGAGCTGAGAGGCTGCCGTTAATTGTGTATAGAAAGGAGAGATAGAGGGTAATACGAACTGTTGAAGCAAATTCCAATGATCCTTTGATATATGATTCCTGTTGGTATAATGAGACGCTGAGGATTTTACAGTTACCTGAACAGAGACCCACCCAGATAGTAGAAATTGAATCAGGATCGTTGCGTTTCATTGTATAGAAGGAGGAAACAATGTTCCCAACACTATTGGCACGAGGAGATTGGCCATACACAACCTGTCTGAGGAATATGTGGGTTGCCTCGTACCCCAACCGAGGAACAGTGGTTGCTGTCGACCGGATAGTTGTAGTATTGAGAAGATTTGGAATGTCGGACTCGTAAAGTGTTGGTGGGACATCATATTTCGCTTCCATGGTTGTCACATCCGAATTAACTCTACAAACACAGCTCGGAAGAGAGCCATACAGCTGTCCATAACCTTTCAGGATTATATCTAAACAAGGTGCCTAAACAATATCGCAGGATAGAAAGGAAAGACTCTTACCATACTCTGCTGCTGGAGCAGTTGGGAAACTCGGCGTGTAGACAGGGCACATTACGGCCAGTATGGTACTTTTTTCAGGTCCCACTCCTTGATTTAACTCTGAATCTGATATAAAGAAGTGAGTGAGATTGGATGCAGAGAAAGTGAGGGCATAGACCTACATCTGTTGCCAGGACAATCTACAGTTCCTTTAACAACATGAATGGAAGCATTGTACTCTATCCTCATCTTCCAATTCTCACGACGGCATTTCACGGAGGGTGTATAGCCCTGCTGCACCATCGTGTATGTTGACTTCAGTCCATTGAATCTCCTCGGCTCCGTTATTATCGAATTGGGCGGGAGGAATGCTGCATGTGACTTGGTAGATGGCAAAACATTCGACATTGGAACAAGATTGGCAGGAAGTATGCCATCTATAATCGTGGTCAAATAGGTACTATGTCATTCAACTAGCCAACGTTCGACTCACGTGTCGATCCAATATACGAATAGTTATTGAAGCTGAAGAAACTGGGCAGGTTGAGGCGAGCTCGCACGGCCATCTCCCCACTAGATAACACGGCAGGTGACACTGTGTATTGTGTATCTGACCGGAGAACCTTATCTCAACAATCAGCCATGGAATTGTCTTAACGCACTGCACCTGGTTGTATATCGGGTTGGAGTGTCCAATGTCGTTGAAGCGGACCCAACAAATCCGGGAACTTGGGATTAGTCATATCAAGCTCCAGGCCGCGGATGGGATATGAGAGTCGAACAGTGGTTGGGGAGAGGACGGCTGTCAAACTGGTGATGTTGTATATGTTACCACATAACAGTTATAGTTGAAATCAACTCACGCAGCTGTCTGTAGGAGAAGTGCAAACGCAACCAAAGCGGCAATGTATGTCCAAATTGACTTCAACCTCCCGAATATGAAAGTACCTTTAGTTACAGTCGTCAGTGCTGACATTGAGTGTAGTGACATTCCAGTGCCAGTCAGTTGAATATTCACTGCGAAGCGGATAGCCTCTGAAAAGAGGCTGAGAGAAGGTCACCACCACAGGCATTGCAGAGATGTCGTCGATTACTTACTTCCATGTTAGGGTAGATATCAAGGTAGCCACCACAGCAGTCACGAGAGTTGTTGTTTGTGGGTTATCCTTCACAGTACGTGCCAATGAGTCAGGTAATGGAACAACCGTTACACTCGATGAGATGAAAAAAGCCGAGAGTAGAATTAAGTTCGAAAATTGTATGAGGACAATGGCAGAAGGCCAGAATACACGCGGGTTTATGCTAATAAAATTGCATTAGTTATTGACCATCGTATTGAATTACCGAACTCACCTTGGATATGCCATTATCAAAACCATCCCGTTGCGCACCCTATCTCCTGATAGGTTTTGTAGGGGGCGAGCATGTGCGCTTTTGTCTAGCCGCCCAATTTTTCAAGTTATGTAACGTCAAACCGAATCATCAAATAGCTGATTGATGCTCCATTGGACTCGGAGCAGCTAAACATATTATCTGACATTTCTAGGTTGAGAATGTGTACGAATACTGCCACAGCGCAGCATTGGGAACAACAAACAGACAATGACCTGTCCACAAACGGATCAATGAACGCACCAAATCTGGAAGAGCAAAGAGCAGAGCAGCTACGCCAACGAAAGTTATATCATGACAGAAAGAAACATACAGGAGGTCCGAATATTTGGTTCATCCATCAATTGATCAAGCTTGTACTCTGCCGGTACACATGCTTTCTTCCCTCGATGACTTTTCTACTTCTGCAACGTGCATCTGTGTGCTATGGCTCGAACGGTCCATGGTCAGGAGTCATCATACAATAGAATAAAAGATGACGGTACGGTGACTAGTGTAATACACCGTGCCTAGCTTTCCAAATTGGTCAAGATAGAGATAGCCATTCCGAGTCATCAATAATGATCATAATGATTATGATGGTGGGAATGGTAAAAATCACGTGATCACGGGTGAATCGTCGGTGATACTAGGTGGACTCTGTTGAGATGATGCTCTGAGTCGAATAATGATGCATCGATGATGTTCCTTTGACCTCAGTGACCTGTCACCAACTCCACACTGGCAGTTTATTGATGGGGGTTGCAAAGCACTCGCGTCGCATTGTGGCTCGGACTGAGGTACGCCGGGAGATCACCCTGCAGTGCGTTCACACAATAGATAGCCAGACCAACGTTTATCAACAAAGCGGTTCACGTGCAATGCTACACAATGGGGCTGGGCAATTTGTTACAATGATGAACCGAAGAACAGCTTGTTTACCTATGCTACTGATGCTAGAGTATAAATCTAATCATTTGACAATAAGTAGATCAAGTGAATAAACTTCAGAGTTTAAAAAGATAATCTTGATATTGGTAATCAAAGATATCAGAAAAAAAGTTGGCACCTCCCTGATGCAGTATCTACGTGTAATGGAGGCCATAAATTTCGTTACTGGTAGGTACTATAGGGCTACTACATCACGGTATCCAGTCTGCGCAATACATGTAGAGATTTTCGAGATGAGGTCAGAATCCCAAATAAATAATACCAGAAGGGATCAGCGATATTGACATCACCATGACCGCCAATAAGGGTTTCCTTGGCCAGCTTCTGAACACATGTACCCAGGATACACCGTATCCAACGAATCATACTTTGTTAAAGGATTGGCCACAGGAACATATCCCGCTCCTTGTGCAGCCACAAATCCGACTTTGCCCGCCTTGGGGTTCACTAAATCCAGTCGAACGCCAAACTTCTGACTATTGGGTACACCATCCTTCATGTAGTCTGGATAGAACTCAAGCCCTCCAGCGGCGGAGGCAGCGACGACATGCAACGTGTCACGAGGATCGAAGTGTGTACTTGTCGGCATAGGGGTGCTGCGTGCTGCGGTGATTCGGAAGGTGCCATAGAGTATGATGAGGAGAGAGGCGACGGTGATCAGTGTTGGCGCAGCGAAGGTCGCGCGGTGGGCTAAACCTACACTCTGGCTCCATCCCATGGTTTCTATTGTGTATGTGCCTGTCAAGGGTCTGAGAGGAAATGTATCAGATTCGTTGATGAGAAAGTCATTTGGTGCTGAGCGAGTCGTCAAGTTGGTGCGAACGAGCTGAGATAAGGTTAGGTATTGTCGATTGGAGAAGTGACAGTGTGAGAGAATATACGAACTGTTGATGCAAATTCAAGTGATCCTCTAATGTACGATTCCTGTTGTTGAACAGTGTGAGACTGGAGTTTTACAATCGTTCTAGACGGAATATACCCAAATAGCAGTGAGCGAACTAGGGTCACTAAGTAGCACCGTATAAAACGAGGAAATAATGTTCCCGATGTTATTACCAAAGTAAGTTTGACCATTCACAACCTGTCTGAGGAACATCTCCAGTGCTTCATACCCCAACCGAGGAACGGGGGTAACCGTGGAGTGGAGCATTGTACTATTGAGAAGATTTGGAACATCGTGGCCATAAAGCGTTGGTGGGCTATCGTACTTCACTTCCACGGTTGTCACATCTGAATTGATTCTGCAGACATAGGTTGGAAGCGAGCCGTACACTTGCCCATAACCCTTCAAGATGATGTCTAGAATGTGGTGAGCAAACACCAGCGCAGTAGAGCGAGGAATGTGTCTTACCATACTCTGCTGTTGCACCAGCTGGAAAATCCTCTGTGTAGACAAAGCACATGAAGGCCAGTATAGCATTTCTGCCCTTCCCTACTACTAGACGCATATCCGACCCTAATCGAGTCAGGGACATGGGAAACAATTATAAAGGCGTCAACTCACATTCATTATTAGGACAATCTATAGTACCTGTCAAGAGTTGAGTGGAAGCGTTGAAGGTTATCTGTGTCGTCCATTCCTCTGCCCTGCATTTCACAGTGGGCGTATAGCCTTGCTGGATCATTGTGTATGTTGATTTCAGTCCATTAATTTTTCGCGTTTTCGTTAGCATCGAATTAGGAGGAAGGAATGTTTGAGGTGATTTGGTAGAGGGCAAAACGTTCGACATAGGAACAAGGTTAGCAGGAAGTACACCATCTATAAATCACAATCATCAAAAAGATCAAGAAATACGTAGCCAAAGTAAACTCACGTGTTGATCCAACGTACGAATAGTTGTTGAAGCTAAAGAAACTGGGAAGGTTGAGGCGAGCTCGCACGGCCATCTCCCCACTAGACAACATAGCGGGTGACACGGTATATTGGGTATCTAAAAAGCATATCTCAATAATCAACTATGCAGCCATAAAGTATCAACGTGCTATACCCGGCTGGATATCTGGTTGGATAAACCATCGTGACTGAAGTGGTCCCAAGAAACCAGGGAACTTAGGATCAGTCACATCGAGCTCCCAGCCACGGATAGGATATGAAAGGTGAATAGTGCTTGGGGAGAACACAGCGGTCAACCTTGTGGAGGACATCTATGAGTATATTAAACAAAGGCAATCGACTCAAAAATCAGCGTACGCGGCTGTCTGCAGTAGAAGCACAACTGCGACCAGTGCAGCGATATACGTCCAAATTGACTTCAGGTCCCCGAATATGAATGCACCTTTGGCTATCGTTGTCAACGCTGACATGGAATGTAGCGAGATCCCAACGTCAGTCAGATGACTGTTGATGGCGAAGCGTACAGCCTCCGAAAAGAGACTATTACAAAAATTACCACCACAGAAATTGGCGAGGTATGATCATTTACTTACTAGCATGTTAATCCAGATACCAAGCTCGCTATTACAGCAACCACGAGCGTTGTTGTTTGTGGATTAGCCTTGACGGTACTTGCTAATGAATCAGGTAATGGGACAACTTGGACGCTTGTTATAATGAAAAAGGACCACAGTAGAATTAAAATTGATAGTTGTATGATCACAATAGTAGAAGGCCAGAAGATGCGCGGGTTTACACTAAGCAAAATTGCATTAGCTATCGTCGGCTATATCGAACCACTAGGCTTACCTTGAACGTGTCATTGTTGGAACCGTCCTTCGGCTGTACGCCTGTACCTTATCTACGACGACGTATGGGGGAGCAGCTCGTGGAACATTGCCTTGTCTGCCCAAACTTTATAAGTAAGGTCCTTCAACAGCCGATCAAAGCTTTGTCAGAAGACATTTTGCTCAAGTCCAGATTGAGCACGGTGCTTTGCTTCCAGAGATAAATCAGGTCATCAGGTCATCAGTATTTAGTTAAAGGCATATAACGGCCATGAACATACCTTTTATGGAAAAAGGAGTGTCAATGAAAGTTTTGGTAGAAGGCGTGAGCAGATACCCTCGGGTAGACCGAGCGTCTAAAGGCGAACGCCACGGCGCTCGGCACCTTTCCACCTGATCTCTCCAGATAAATTTTGTTAGACAATGTTTCTCGGGTTCCGTTGCAGTAAAATGACGGACTGCAGTGGATAAGGTGAACCTCCAAAGGACAAAGACTTGACTCCATGATGACTCGGATCACTCAACCACACTCGGCGTGATAGTAGCCGAACATGAAGGATCATACTTGGGCTGCTATGTAGTCAATGGTCATGAGTTCTTCATGTCGGAAGCGGATGATTGCGCTAGCACTCGTGACTAGTTAAGGGCCAATCTATTTCTATCCAATGTCGGATATCCTCATCGTTGTACCTGCGATAAGTGAAGAGGTGCATCCATTGCTGTGCCACGGAAGCCTTGAGAGTGATTAAGTTTTGTGGGACATTGATCCGAATACAAAGCGTGCCTCGTCCTAATCATAGTTGTTTTGTAACTGAAATCATTCTCCATTTAGATATACTGAGTCCTGCTATCGTAGTGCCACCGCAGTACCGATCATGACAGCATGCGACAAATGCCCTCTTTTTGTGCACAATGTCAATGTCACAACGGGGCGCCATACGCTCCTTCAGTCTTCATTTCATTTCCTTCTAACTCACTTCTCCAAAATGAAGATTAAAGTACATTCAAGTATAAACACAAAACTGATCGTGTTTAACCAACGCAGACACTTGAACCCGATAAAAGAAACTCACAATTATCTTATACCTTCCTCTTTCGAAGTCGTACCCACGCATTCTGCGGGATAATCGTCACACCCGGCTTCCAAGCTAACAATATCCGCTGTTGCTCTTCCCGCGATTTCGATTCTAGTTCAACCGGCAACAAAACTTCATAACGGCGCACAAGATTTGCCAGCACGCAAGCCCCTTCAGTAATAGCGAACCGCTGCCCGATGCAGCTCCTATGACCCTGAGAGAAGCTCATATCTACGGAAATAAAAATAAGCACTTTTGTAGAGGTGAAGGAATGGGACATACATGCGTCCCTTGGCCACTTGTATGTAGGCGTGTCGATGAACCTCTCGGGCTTGAACTTTGCAACATCATCGCCCCAATGTATTGCTAGAGCGCATATTTGGTATCAATGCCCCCAGCTAGAGGTATGAACAACTATGCGTACGATTCATGTGTAGGCCATGTGAGTCGAGAACGACAATACTGCCCGCCCTAAGAGGAATGTTGTATTCTTCAATATCAGTCACCTTTCCCTCGAGATTGGTGGAGAACCTCCGAGCTTTGAGGGTCGTATCAACAAGCACAGTTTTACCGAGTCTGGGGACAGGAGAGAATAATCGGATAGCCTCATGGAAAGCAGCTATGGTGTATTCCTGTGCGAAACGTTATTGAATAAAGGATACGTTTCGCTATGAGTAAATCTTACAAGATGCGGCAGATTGTCTTTGTATGTCTAAAAATCATGAGATAGAGCACGTTGCAACAATTGCGAGGCATAGCTTACAGGAGGTGGATCAAAAGGAGGCATGTTGGGCCATAATCGACAGACTTCTTCGTAGGCTTTATCCTGTGCTTCAGGGTGGAGTGCCAACAATATAAGGGCGAAACAAAGAGAGTGGGCTGTCGTTTCTGTTTTCAAATATTGAATCTTGTCAGAACCTCCGTTCTTGAAACTGTGTGCGTACCATGTCCTGCCAACAAAAAGACCTGTTGAAACCCATTCAGGATACGGTTAACGCGAAGTCAATAAACGTACAAAAGTATTCGAAGTGAGCTCATCATCAGTCAACCTTCTATCCAATCCTGCTTCCTCCGCCATATTAGCTTGAACAAGATTTCTCAGCAGAGCAGCTCCATGATCCTTGTCAGGAGCGTCCACAGACTCGAAACTTTGCTCGTCGATTCCATGTACCGGCTCTTTCAAACTCGCATCTCTTGCATCAGAAATCACAGCCTGCATATGCCATTTCAAAGAGTTATAACCAACAGTGGTCTCTTCCAACACACGAGAAACCACAGGTATTTTTACACGCTGAGCAATGGAATATATAACAGTCGGTGTGAAGAGTCGAACAAAAAATCGTTTCGCTGAAGTGGTCAGGGAAACACCAAAGGATAGAACTGGGGATTCCGGATTTGAAGATGAGGAATTTGAACGGTCGATCGGTGGCGTCTTGAGAATGTCCATATCGGAATTAAAGTCAATCTTTGTTCCGAAACCGGCAGAAGCAATAACCAGGAACGCAACCTAATGATAATGATAAGCGCTGAGACGTCCGCGGCACATGAATATACGTGGGCATAACTCTGACCTGCTTGAACACAGCCAGTACATCGATGGGCTGGTTTTCATTGGGGCGAGAATCAAGACCGGAGAACCATTGATTGACGATCCTGCAGGTTTCGGACCAGACGAACGCATTATTTGCCTGGAGTAGTTAGCACAAGTCATAAACCAGAGTGTAGTTGGTACAACGAACTTCATTGAACGCATTTTTGACAACGGATCTGTGTCGTTTCCACTCACTCCCGGCTACAGAAATTATATTGTAACCCCATATATTGAGTGGCTCGTACTGTGCAAGAAGTTACCATCCACGAGAGACAATAAACGCTAGGTACTCACCGCTTCCACCTCCTTCTCAAATATATGCCGTTCATGGTTAATGAGCCTCACAGCATCCGCGTCAGCAACGAAATAGGTGGGTACAGCGCGCCAGAAAATGACAGAGGAAAGACAAGTGCTACCATAATCGCGATATTCTTGTTTTCACCGAGCCGGTCATTGGAGTTGGACAACCCATGACAGTGAAGAAGCAGCTCACTCGAAAATTTGCTATAGTAGTATCCCATCTGGCCTTTGACTGGGTAGAAAGGGCCCGCTACAAGCGCCAAGGAGCGGAATGGGTGTAACCAGAGGATAGCACGCCCAGGACAATCACTATTGCGTAAATCAAGCCTATGATAATTGCCGAAAAGCAACGAACACACCCAAGGTCGCGTAACGCATGCTTGATGGACAACGCTTTCTTCTGAACGAGGGTTAGCAGCCATATAACCAGGCCCGCAACCACCAACGGGGAAGCGATAGATGGCAAGGTCATATCGAGAACGTTACGGTACCAAGGAAAAAGCAAAGACTTGTTGTAGCGTGCTTGTGATAAAACAATGCCGTAATTTGGTCATAAAGGCAGAACCCAATTAAAATTTATTCAGTTCTCGTTGTTGAAATACACCGTGGAGTGATAGGCTTGGGAAGTCAACCTGTGGAGCACGATTCTATCCCACACCTCAGTTTGGGCATACTTGGGCGAACAGCGGCTGTTGAACCCCACTAACAAGGTGCCAGCTTGACTCGAGAGTTGGATTGCCAGTTGGAGTAGAGACGATACGATAACCAGAAAAGGAAATCCAACTCAAGACTGCACCACACCTTGAAATGACCAGCCAGGATGACGAATCGAATCCTTATCAAGTCCTCGACATCAAAGTAGAGGCAACGGACCAAGAGATCCGAACTGCGTATCGACAACGCTCGCTCAAGGTCCATCCTGACAGGGTATGTATATATACACCTCATGTCTTTCAAACTGTATTGATTGAATACTCTTCAACCTCAGAATCCCAACAATCCTGATGCAGGTACAGTACTTTTTATTTTATTTTTTACATTCATCGCTATGGAGGCGCCATAACAGCTAATCCTAGTCCCATTTTCTTTTAAGCCCGCAAGTTTCACGAACTAACACAAGCGTACGAGCTTCTTCTCGACCCTCTACGTCGCCTCGCCCTTGATGCGAAGCTGAGAATCAAACTAGCACGCGCGGAGAGGTTCAAGGCGTACGATTCAAAGCGGAAGAACCTTGTTGAAGAATTGGAAGAGCGTGAAAGGGCTTTCAAGAAGGCTCGTGTAGATAAACAAAAGGAGGAGGTCGCACGGTGGCAGGAGACAGAGAAGATCAAGGAGGAGGGTAGGAAGTTGAGGGAGCAAAGGGAGCAGGAGATGAAAGCGAGGCAGGTGGACATAGAGTCGGCTTCAGCGGCCCAAGCAACGAACGATGACAATGAACCGCCAGCTCTAGGTGTGTTCGAACCAATTCACATCGTTTCCACAGAGCTAATTGGCTCCCCATTTTCGTCTAGACCCACTAGATACAACAGTTCGCGTTAAATTCACTGTAAAAGCCCATCCGGAACTCACCACGCCCTCCGCCATTGCCTCCCTTCTCTCACCATTCGGACCCACAGACGAAGACTCAATCGTCCTATCTCTAAAACCATCAAAAAAGGGCTCAGCAGAGGACAAGAAACCAAAATACGGCACTGCTCTCGTTCCGTTCAAACAGATAGGCAACGCTTTCGCTGCTGTATGCGCCAGTGCCCGACCGGAGCGAGGTTTAGCTGGCATTGAGGTCACTTGGGTGGGAGGGAAAGAACCCCGTGTTATCGAATGGCTGAAAAAGATGGGCAAGCTGGGCAACGAGTCAGTGCCAGATGGGAAATCTTCTTCAACACCCCGGAATTCGAGAGACACGCTTCCTGCAAAGGCGGGTGTACCTCAGGAGCAGTCGAAAAAGATGGGATCTGGGAAGGCCTCTTCATTTCCTTCCACATTTGTGAGTTTAGTCTTTGTGAATGGGATAACGGTTGACCCTTGTACAGCCTGACTTGTCAAAGGCTTCACCATTGAGCTCAGCATCCTCTAACCCACCAGGGCTAGACTATGAGTCGCTCACACTAATGCGACTACGGCAAGCGGAACGAGAAAGACTTGAGAGGGAAATCAGACAAAAGGAGGAAGCAGAGGAATAAAAGTATAAATGATCCAAGTAGATCTTTGAACTTTTTGCTTCCCGACTTTCACCTTTGATAAGATAGATCATGGTTTGGTGAGTAGAATCGATATGAGTTTCTATTTTCATATATTCACGACTATCGTAGATCAATGATCTACTCTAATACATATCGGATTCTGTACTCTCGAAAGCCCTGTAGTTTAAACAAGATGCTCCCAGTCCCCAAGCTCAATAGTATCACCAAGAAACAACTTCTAAAGGCATCCTTGGGTTCTCATTCATTCAAGGGCAGGATTGTTTTCGGCAAAGTATTCATGCGAGTCTGCGTTGTGTATAGCGGATTCTGGGTCTCGCAACGCTAGATTCTGTGCTCCACTCTGTCCGTACACTTGATCCGTTGTTCCGCCGTTTGCTAGGAAGTGCGAAGATTCGTGAATGAGCGTCCCAGCCTGTGCAACAGGTATTTTAGACGATACTGTTTAAGAGAACCAATTAGTATCGCATACCTTTGAATCTGTCCCATTGATAGGTGCACGCCAAAACGCATCTGTTGAGAGAAAGCATAAATCAAGAACTTCTACATCATATATGTATACACGTTTGCTGACCACAGAGATAGACCTTTCCAAACCTATTACGGATGGTTAGTAAATCTATGTAAATACTGACACTATGGTTTTACGAACTTGCCAGGATAGACGTAAGCAAAGACACCTGGTCTCGAGCAACTACAGTCATAGGTATATTCCGAAAAATCGTTGGACTGGATCTTATTGAAGTGAGTTTGGACCGTAAGATGGCGATGATCGTCATATCTGCCAAACCATGTGGTATATCGAGAGGTATCACCCATGTGAGAGACGAGGTCGCTGTAAAATCCACACAGACGACGTAGCTTCCATCAAAATTACAAGTAGATTGGGATGTGCTGATACGTACTTATAAGCTTGTTTGGCGTAATGCTGTACGACGGGTATGGTAGTTACGATTTGAGCTTGTTGAGAAGAGGAGCAACTCGAGAACTTGGGGTTCCGCTCAACATCCGTTGGTGCTTTTGGGTGAGTGACGGCTAGTGTGCCAGATAACTTTGCAATGTGATGCTGAATATCCGCATATATGATTACGGTCTCATCGCATTCATTGATGGCATGGAAGACGTTGTTGGGGTGGATCCTGTATTTACCTGGACCGGAGCTGCGGAAATCGTATGCTCGGAATACTGAAATAGTTCAACACTTTTGTGAATTGCTAAGATTAATAAATTGGACGTACTGTCGTGCTTGACAGAAAGCGATTGGCCAGGTGCCAACACCGTAAAGCCATTTGATTCAGCAGCAACATGGGGAACGAATTTCGCTCTGATGCCTGTGAATCTTGGTTGGACACCATGACCACCAACAATGGAAAATGTATCTCCTGGAAGGTCAGACAAAGAGCTAATGGGATCGTGGAGGACTTTGAATGTCTCCTGGCCAGTGTTAGTGACAGTAGTGATAACGACAAAGTCTTCAACTCTATGGACAACTTCAGGACCTAGAGAACTTTGCATGATCAAAAAGTAAGGGTTATTGATATTAGCCATACCTGTAACTTTAACGTGCAGGTCTGATGCTGCTGAAACGACGTTAGTGGCTAACAGGAGTGCGATAACGGCTGAAGTCAAAGAGGTAGGAAACATCTTGCGAGGTGCTGGTCGACCCCTTACCTACCGATAGCATATTTATATCAAATACATGGACAGAGATACTTGCCATAGATAGTGTGATCTGCAGTAACTCACAGAAGGTACCTCGGTTGCACAAAGTGAATAGGAAGTGTGCTGACTGGTGAATCTCGAATTTAAGATTGCATGGCCATCTGGCCGAACTAACAACGGTGGCGATAAACGGTCATGGTATCATTCTCAGAAGGTGGGCCTCGTATGGCGGCACTAGATAGAAAAGGTTGATAGGTGATTGCTAGTGGCGGGATCAACCCTTTCCGTGATGGAACCGCATCAGTAGGTTGAGGTGCTGATAGACAAGTACACATCAACAATACTGTTCAGTCCCACATGAGCCAAGAGGCACTACAAGTATCAGCTTTGATTTGAATTGATCACGCCAAAGCGACGAATACATTCGGGGGCGCATATGATGGCCACGCGAAAGACAAAAAAGCAAGTGTTCAGCTGATTTCAGACTCCGCTTCAGATGCTCATGGAACACAAACAAACAATGTGTTGTACAAACAATTGCACAATGGATCCTTCAATGCAGGCTGATGCAGCAACAGGACAATGCTATGAGAACTATGCACTCAATTCACTTTCCAATAAAGCCCGTGCTGATCCAATGTATAAAGACTGGGCCATTCCATTCCTAACTGGACCCTCCCAGAGTCTCACCGCCTCTTCCCCATTTCATTTCTTTTTTGTTTTCTTTTCCGACCACTCTCGTCTCGTTTCCTCTTTCTCTCAACAAGGCAGGCCTTTGGTGACCCCGGCGGCACCGGAATAAATACCCGTACCTCAATTCGACTGCAAGATATTTCGGACATACAATCGGTTTCCTAGTATAAATAATGGCATTCTTCAGCTCCGCCTCTTCTCGCCCCATCCTTCCCCCCTTGCAGTCCCTCAACTTGCCTATACCCGTCATGCGCGCGGCGCTTGCGTACGAGGATGCTTCCGATCACGAGGTATACATTACTCTCTTCTCCTCAATCTACAGTATGCCTAAATATAGCACCCCTCTACCTAGTCTTGTCGGGCACCCTTGAAATCCACAAGGAACCACAATCGCCATGTGTCCATTTCTTCTTCGATAACCTCACGATCGCCTTCCCCCCTCCAATCGGGATGCAGCGCAGCGCAACCACCGGTATCACGGTCCCCGGCCCCATCACCTACCAATGAGTCAACCGGCCGCGGCGACTTGAAGTTCCGTCTCGTGCCCTGCTCGTTTGAATCCGCAGACGCGTTTGTGTATGTACCACCATCGGGGACTGCGAGCTCGGTTACAACAACAGTGTCGAATGATATGAAGGGCCAGGAACTGGGTGCCCGGCCATTGCTGTTGGTTGGTCCGGCGGTGACAGAGCTGCGGCAGCCAAGTCAGAAACTCGCAAAAGGTGCACGTGTACACCCATATAGGATCGTACGAAGCACCAGTTCTATCAAGCTCCGAGAAATGTGATAACCCAGAAGGAATAATCTGTGGGCTTGTAACAGAAAGAAAGAACGATATACTAACTACGCTATAAGCCTAATCAAAGTGAAGGCCATGAAGGAATTCTTGAATCTGGTGTACTATGTGTATTATATTACGTTTTGTTGTACAGTACTACTACTCCTGTCTCAGGGGAAGAAGGATATCTTTTTTGGCTATGCACAGCATCAAAAGTAAAAGTTTATATTTTTAGATAGTTTCATTTCCGACTCTGTTGGGATAACAAAAGGAAGTTTGCGTATTGTTCTAATCTTTGAAAGTGAACAATGGGGGTAACAGGTGCATTGTACCGCAATAAGAATTGTATGCATCTGACAAGGTACGAGATGACATTGCTATAGACCTTGGCCAATGTTTGATGAAACACTCACCTGACTCTCCTTTCCAGGTGATTCAGAAAGTTATCGGGAAGAACAGGGAAAAACAAACTACTATTGTGAATCACCTGTTGGCTCAACCTTTGGATCTATCAAATATTACACGAGCTACTGTGTGCTCTTCTGGATCTGGACCAACCATATCATTTCATCAAGCTCCCGAGTTATTCCAAGACCACGTCCCACCTCTACCAATCCAATGGTAGTATTACTAGAGCTTTAATGCCCCGCCAAAAACACTCAAGCACTGAGCTAACTTTTTCATCCCGTATTGGTCCGAGACCACAGTTACAGTTAACGGACCAATAAAGAGGAGACCCAAGCGTCGTCTATCAAAAAAAACATCACATCATGCCCGCGGCGTAGCAATACCACAATATACAATACAAAAGTCAACGCCACAGGAACGACTAGACTATAAGTCACGGTGTTCTCGTTGAATCACCCATGCACACCCATATATGACCACTACTACATGTAACTCGCGTGCGTGCGGTATGTGAAGAAGAGCGCCACAAACACAAGCTAGGGCTAGGCGAAACCAGAGTTATTTTTGGGTGCCAGTATGTATTGTAGATCCTCCCGTATACTGTGCATCAGTCGGCACCTTGTGGTTTCCCTAACAAATGATTGGTCGAAGTAAGGAAGAGCGTGGGAGATATGCGCAATTCCCCAGTTTGGTTATTTTTATTTTTAGGTCAGGATGTGTTTACTCCATCACTTTCAGTTTTGCGATTGCAGAGCCGCTCATTGGAATGAATGGTGTTGTATGGAAAAGTATAGGAAATGTAATTCAACCAACAGAAAGTGGCGTAACGACGACCAAGCAACAAGCCTCACAAATGTCAGCCATCCCGCCCTTCCCAAAGGCTTGCCACGCGGGCTGGTGGCGCTGCATATTACTGTCAGCCTCCACAAACCAAAAGCTTTTAACCAACGACTTTAACCACAACCTATATCACACACTACTCACAGTCCTTTCTCTCTTCCCGCCCACTCTAGCTCCAAGTCGACAGTAACAACATCAAGATGGCAAGCATCAAGTTCACCTCAAGACTCTCCCGCCTTTCTGCAATCCTCGCTCTTTTCACCTGCAGCGCGTCCGCTCTCAAAGCGGCAACCATGAGAATCACGGGTACCACCATCTCGCTCTGTTTTATTTTATAAACACACAATTATTCTAATCCATGGACAGGCCCTGACGCAGCGTGCTCCTGTACGGAGGTCTACATCACCGCAACTATCACCAACACAGGCACGGAGGATATATGCCTCTTGTGCGATCCGCGTACTATGTGTTTTGAGCTGCCTACCGAGAAATGTGCCGTCACCAAGCTGGACAGCCTAGGCGGGGTTGGCGGGCACCAAGGGCGTCAGCCACAGTTCAGAGGCTACCGTGCCAAGTACGTGCCTTCCTTTAAATCCGCCATGGACCACTGCATCCCACTCGCACCTGGAGAGTCGAGGTCAACCAAACACAACCGTAAGTCACTTATAAATCATTTAGTACTAGTTGCAAACGCAATTTTTCTTTTTCACAGTATCCAAGATGTATGACCTCTGCCACTCTGGGAAAGGCACCTACCAAGTATCGCCATTGTTCAACCGGCTCACCGTGACGACTAAAGACCCCAACCGCCAGCCACAAATTGAAACACTTGATTTGGGCGTGGTGGAACCGCATATAGTCAACATTGGCGCGCCATCTGCTAGTGGGAGCGGGCTACCCCTTGCCGCATCTCTACAACCCAAACGCCTCAGAGTCGGCACTAGAGAGGTCTCTGCTTCTGTGGATGGTAACATCAACGTAGGGGACAACTACAAGACGCAATTCATAGGGTGCGATGCTGGACAGCAAGCGGACATCGAGCTTGCTGCTGCTGCTGCGCAGACTTACACTATCAACGCAAACTTGTATGTTCATTCTCCCTTCCTTCCCCTGCCCCTTCCCCTGCCTCTTCCCGACCCTCCCCCACTTCTCTCGCTTCCATTTAATTAAAAAAGAAGCCTCCCCCAAAAAACTTACACAAAGGCTGACTTCTTCTGCCCCTTCGCCTTCTTTTTATTACAGCTACTTCTCCACCCTCCAACCAAACCTCGCGAACCCAACACGCCGCTACAAAACCTGGTTTGGGACTTACCCGACGCAAGACCAGATCAACACTGTCAGTTCGCACTTTGCCGAACTCGACACCAACGATTTCACCTCGTTCACGTATGACTGCACCTCTTGTACCAGTCCTGACAGCTTTGCCTATGTCCAGGTTGACCAGTGCGTCATGCCCTTCCTTCATTCTCCACCCCTTGGCCTCTCTTTTTTTGAGTGTTGCGTGGTACTTACATCATAGCACCATCATAGGTTCGGAGTCATTAATCTTTGCCGTAAGTTCTCCACTTTTGTTTTTTTTTTATTATAGAAAATACCTTCTTTTTCAATGCATGTGTCCCTATGGTATCATGGTGCTAAATTAACGCGTTTTATTTGTTAGCCGCGTTCTGGGACGCTCCCTTGATGGGAACAGATTCCAAGGTGTGTATTCAACACGAAACCTGGGGCTAAATTACCCGGCTTACTACCCAAACTCAGGCTGGTACCATTGTGCACGAAGCATCGCATTTCGTGGTGAATGGAAACACTCAGGACTTTGCGTATGGACAGCGAGAGGCCAAACAACTCGCTAAAGACGATCCGGATAGTGCGGTGATGAATGCAGATTCACACGAATATTTCGTTGAGAATGATCCTACAATGTTGTAGTGGTGTTGTCACAGTACATTCTTTTCATTTGCAGCATGTGTCATTTATATCTCAGGGTGTTATATAACTGATGAATACAGTGTTACGAGATGGAGAGAGGACGCGCCTGTGGTCGTTTTCTTTGTAGTATAGAATGAATTAATATCATGGTTTCGTGTTGGAGATACAGCAGGGTATCAAGTGGTATTGACCTTGCGCAAGAACCTCCGCAAATGTTGGGCTACCTGATCTGGCTTTTCCTGTTGTACCCAGTGCCCAGCCTGTGGGATGATCACAAAGTCCTCGTCTGCCATGTTCTCACAGGTAACGTTCTTCATGGTATCAGCGGCTCCAGGCATCTGCCACGTTCCCCAGTCCTTTTCGCCGGCAATGAACATGGCAGGGACTGAGATGCGCTTACGAGCAAGAAGGCGAAGATCAGAGTGCAATGATGGATCGGTGAGGCAGCGGTACCAGTTGAGGCCACCTTGAAAACCTGTGCGCTTGAATGACTCGACGTAGACCCTGAGTTCCTCGGTAGTGAGCCAGGGTGGTGATGGTGGTAGTGTCTGTGAAGCGAGGGATGCGTCTTTAGATACGCATTCCGGCATGGTTGTGTCAACCGGCATGATGTAGTAAGAGGGCATGATGGACATTGCCGACGCGAGAGCTGCTAGTTGGGTTGATTCTAGACGCGGTGCTGGCGATGGTGGTGGTGCCAAAAGGGTCAAGGGGTGAGGGTCGTTGCCGGCCCAGTCACCACTTTTGACGTGAAAGTAGGCGCGCAGAAAGGACTCGATGCCGCCTGGGGGATGACACATGTGCTCATTTGCGTGGGGGGATGAAAAGTAGTGCATGTAGTGTGTTCTAGGTGGGGATAGGGTTGCGAGATGGTCATTGATCATGTGTAAGAGGGACCCTCCCACAGCTGGGGAGGGTGGTGGGCCTGTGAAAGGTGCGCTCATGAACACGACGGATTGGAAGATGTCAGGGCGGAAGAGGGCGCAGTAGCCTGCGACGAGAGAGCCAAAGTCATGACCAACGATGGCGGCTACGGTAGAGTAACCGAGATGGTGAACGAGTTGGACGATGTCTGCCACGAGGTTTGTGACTCTGAAAGGAGAAATATCGTCGCTGTACTGAAGAGGAATGTTGGTGGTTTGAGCGTAGCCGCGTTGATCAGGAGCGACGACGTGATAGCCATCGAGTACTAATTTAGGAAGAATGTGCCTCCAAGAGAAGGAAAGTTCTGGGAAACCGTGAAGTAGTATCACCAGTTGACGTTGACCATCGTCGTCGTCGTCGTCGTCAGCGTCGGCGTCGAGATAGTGGAGATTGACGTCATCAAGTTGGATGGATCGTTGCATTGGGCAGGGTTTAGACTCATTCCAAGAATGGAAATATGGAAGGAAGCGAAACGTGCATTTAATCGAAACTCCGCCAACACGCTTGCCCTCGTCAATTTTGTTATTTATCCGCCTCTCTTTCTTCCTTCCCTCATCTACTCTTCCTCTAACACCCCCATGTTCTTTCGCCTCTCAGCTGACCACACATCCGTCCCTGTTCTTGTCAACCAGCCACTGTCTACACAACACTCGCCTACTTCCGAACCCTCTCCTCTGACTCAGTCTCCCTCAAAAATGTCCATCTCTTTCGCTGGAGTGTCAAAGCTCTTCCTCAGACTCAGGCGGCAGTCGTCCTCAAAGTCTGACTCTGACGATGCCACCACAAATATTAGTGCTGCTACTTCACCTGACTCCATCACCCCCGCCTCCACTCGTGCTCCCGCAGCTTCCCTCTTTGTCAACAACTATACCACAACTAGTCTAGGCTCTAGACCTACTCCCTCGGCTCCTATGCCCATAAGAATAAGACAGTCGGCATCTGCGCCCGCGAAGCCCTCTTCGCCACCAGGATCACCCACATCCCCTTCGTCCCCCAGATCACCTAGATTCAAATCACATCATATGGAGTCATCATCAGGTGAAGCACCACTCTCCCACCCCGGAATCGCACAGGCATCCTGTGAGCATCGTGTGCCACTCAAACGCCTTGATGTCTATATGTGCCAAGGGGGCGTCAACGTCGCGACATTGCTACGCGCGACGAGGGGCGATTTGGTCGAAGAGGCCGTCGAGCGCGGTCTCAGCGCGCTCGTGGATGAACAGTACGTGTCACTTGTATTTCAATTTCATCTTGTGTTTCTTGATCTCACGTGTTTTTCTAACTAAATAGGTGGACGTGTATCATTTCTGGCCCAAGAAGCCGCTCCAAGCCTCCTACATATCGTGTACAGGTATGCATTCTATTACCTCTTCTTTGCCCCACCTTCTTCCCCCCATAATTAGTCAATTTTTTTCTGTATTGAATTAACCCCACTACCCATGTCCCACCCCTCTACTTCCACCGATCTTGTGCCTCGCTAACGGCACAATTTCCATTTCAGATTGTGTACAAAGCCAACGCTACCCGGTCAAAATTACAAGATCCACTTAAACCTGTCGCCATGGAACGCACCCAGAACGTCCCCGGTCTCATGACCATTCTACGACGAAATGATGATTGAAATGCAAACTCCCATTTCTCTCCCTCTGTTCTCGTCACCGTGATCCCTATTGTTACGAGTGATGGTGCCAAAATAGTACCTGCCGTTACGTTAATGTTATAGGTGATGCCCACGCTGCCATTTTTCTTGCCGTTATCCTCTTCTGGGTCTCTTTTTCGCGAAGGAG
This sequence comes from Amanita thiersii Skay4041, assembly GCA_002554575.1. NCBI lineage: Eukaryota > Fungi > Basidiomycota > Agaricomycetes > Agaricales > Amanitaceae > Amanita > Amanita thiersii. The sequence goes on along the minus strand of KZ302025.1, from coordinate 29,492 downwards.
ACGGAGGATGATACGCTTATCGTGAATCCCATCCAAGTCGGCTCAATACTCCCGCTGATCCGCCGCTTCCCCTCCTCCCGTCTCATCACAACGTGTATATTGTGCCGTCTGCCGGGCCACCACGGAAAATTGGTTTTTACCCCCACGCTAATCTACAAATTTTGCTTGTTGCCTTGCCTCGAGATACCAACGTTTACTTGTGCCTCGATTCGTTCTCCGACTCACATGACGCTCCTTGAATTTCCGTATTTCCCCCCCCCTCCCTCACTGTCCTTACCGACTCTTCACTGCTATATGGACCTGATATTGGATGACTTTTTGCTTTTGCTTTTTTTTTTTTTTTTTTTTTTTTTTTTTTTGAAATTGCCTGGACGGCGGACGGACGGACAAGTTGTGTCTTATAATATAACGAGCGTTGGGCATGTGTTTTACTCCCCAACCATTCTTTGTTTGTCTTTTTTCCATTCTCACTTGCCTGCCCACCCCGTATCCCTTACTCACACACCCCAACCCTTCCTTTTTACCCTGTTTACCCTTTTTCAATCTCACTATATCACTCACAACACCAACAGCATGGACAATGGACTGGCACTTCGTCTTTATTCTCGGTACATATCCCCATACTTTACAAATTTACCCTACTAGTTCGCTTGTTGCTTTTTTTTTTTCTGGTCATTTTCATTCTGCGGACTTGTTTACAAAACCTCCAACCTTGTACTCTTATGTATATCATACCAATTCATTCTTCATCAAATCATCCACATGTTAAATCTTATACCATAAGAAATCTTGGCTTCTGTTCAATCTGTAGTTGTAACGATTTCAGGGTTGAAATGTATATAAAACGTTTTTGTTTGAAAAAAGTAAAAATAAAAGAGGTGCACTTTTTAAACTTTTTAATCAAGCTATGCTGGTGGAGTCTTGGGGTGATGATTATCATGTTTCGTGTGCGTCTGTGGCCACACTGTCCATTTTACATTCCATGTTTCACCACAACTGGCGGCAATCGGACAAACCGACAACAATCTAGCTGAAACACATACATTTCTGCTTCTGACTTAGTCTCTTTGTTCTTACAGTATGGACAACCAGAAAGAAGAAAGAAAAAAAAACAGATCCGAATCAAATATCTACACTTGCCACCAATCATACACGCACATCCGCAACGCAATCTGTTTACCCATCATCAATTTAATCTATCACCCCCTCCACTGACTGTCATACTCGTACGAGTTTCCATCGCCACTACCAGGATAAGCCGGTCCTCCTTGTGAAGATGGTGTTCGCTGATACGAACTAGCTGCAGCAGGCCGCGGGAAACCAAACGACGACGGTGGAGGACCGGGAGGAGGTGCATATCCTCCTCCGGTGGTAGGGACTGGCTCAGGGAATCCATGAGGTTCAGAAGACGAGAACGACCCTTCATATCCGTGGGCACCGGATCCAATGTCCCGATAGCCATACTCATGCCGTCTTTGACTATGATCCGAGAACGTATTCGAGCCTGCACTCCCTCCCGGGAACCCCGGAGGTGGTCCTGCTGGCGGCGTATACGAAGGCGTATACGAAGGCGCATATCCGACATGTGGGTTCGGTTCTGCTGGGGTTCCATACAGAGCCGGGGGCGGTCCTGCCGGTGGTTGGTACGTTGGGATACTGGGTAACGCCGCTGTTTCGTACAAGGGAGCATATCCACCGCTAACCCCAGACCCACCAGAGTAACTCTCTGCGAAAGTTTCGGTCGTAGTGGTAGTCATACTTGAATAGAAGCCACTTTCTTCGCCTCCTGAATCACCCTTCTTGTGGCCTTTGCCTGGTTTACCTGGCTTGCTTGGTTTGCTTGGTTTGTTTGGTTTGCTTGGTTTAAGGAGCGATGATGCAGCCTCCCCAATTATGGGAATATTCTGAGCATATCCCAAGACGTCTTGCTGCACAGCATGAGCTTCTGCCACAGCAAACGAATTGGTAGATGCAGGTGCGCCACCCTCGCCAGCAAGGCGAGTGTTCTGGTGGTTACGAACAGACTCTTTAGTCAGTCGTTGAATAACAGAGCGCTGCCTTTTCCCTAATCCTGTAGCCCAATCTTTCATGGCCTGTAGCATCTCACGCTGTATTGTTGAGCTGGGATTATGGAAATCTGGATGGAAACTAATTCCATGAAAAGTCATTTCCGAGGCACTGCACTGTTCCAGATACAGATTCACTCACAAGCACCAGAGGATATCCTCAATGATTTGATTGACATTTTGGGACGAGTCGTCCCATGCTTTGGTGACCAGGTTGACAGCATGCGTAACCACAACTTTGGCAATGAGACCTGCAGGCTCATTCAAAATCAAGTTCTGATAGACAGCCATGAGGAACCAAGGTGAAACATAAGACGGAGATATACACACGAAATGGTCCTTGCTCAAGAAGGAATGGGTTGGATCAGACTATACAGTTTCCTCAGTCAAGTTATATTCATTATGACATGGCTCATGGATCACGTACAGCTCGTGGGTCATTGAAAACTTCATATTGATCATGGGTATCAATGACTTCACCAGATGCTGCAGTCAGGCCTGCAGTGGCATTTTTCAGGATCGGTTTCAGGATTGGCTATGAGAGGGAAAGAAAATATGAGAATATCAGTATTCCGTCAGTTGCCGAATTGATATTGATATACCTCGATAGTTGTATAGACGAATACTAAACTCCAAAATAAGGTTTAACGGGAATGAAGAGCAAGAACACGTACCCGAAATAGATTCGGAAATCTTTTCAAGTAGTGGTCCTAGTCCAGGTATTTTCTCTGTTATAGGTATGACATAGATTCAATGACTGACTATTGTTATGCTCACCAATAGTTTTCGAAATCTTTTTTACAACTAGGGCAAATGGTAAACCACATTGGAGAAGGGGCATTACCGGACAGCATACCGGAATCCCTGAAAATCAATACGTCCCACAGTGCATCATGGATCTCTCTGGGAGTCATCTCTTCTGGTCGCTTGCTGCCTTGCGCTGGGCCAGCTCTTAACCGTTCTATGTTTCCCATCTCTCGGGACATTTCATTACCGTCTTCTCCTGGAATTGACGATACCAGTGACCGGAGCGTCTCGACCGGATTAGAGCCAGGCTTTCCTCTAGTGCCTTGCGTATGGTCCCGAGCCTTCTCAAATTCACGATTCAGATCTGTTACAGAAGCCTATAGATAGAGGGTAGCCAGGTGACCTAAAATAAGGTTGGTCGGAGACTTACCTCGCTCTGTTGTTATAGTAGTCCTCATGTGAGCACAACAAAACAAAGGTAAAAGTTACATACAAGATGGTCAGTCGCCTCTGCGAGACGAGAAGAATCAGGTACCGTAACACGAATTAAAATGTAGAAGGGCTTACCTCCCAGAATAGAGTGAATGAAGTCGCTGGAACCGAAAGTCCCTATATTGGAATAAACATTTGTGAGATTTATTGAAGAACAGGTCATACCAGTTACAAGAGGTGCTACCCATTTTCCTCCAGGCGCTTGGATACGCACTTGTTCACCAACATGGGTAAAGACTTCTTGAAAACCCATGGAGACAAGTACTAATTCACAAAAGTTGGAGTGTGCTGCAAAGTCCTCAAGAGTATGGAGCTAAAATTATCATTGTTGGCAACTGGTAATGGTGAGTCGGACTGGAGCATACTGCGGTACCCAGCAGACGATACGCCTCGTATTCATCCTGCTTTCTACCTTGCTGGCGATGTAACCTACCAAGGCGGATACATTCTTGAAGAACCCGTCGTACATGGGCCTTTGAAGTATCCCAGGAACCTTGTTCTATTAAATAACAATCAATATATGAAAGGTAGACCAGTCTTCAAATAACCTGCCATTGGCTATATAATTCTTCATTCCTGTCCTAGGATCTATATCAAGTTCCCGAGGCTGATGACCTGATGAATTATTGATAACAACAATAGAAGTCACGAGCTCACATCGACCGGTCCCCGAAGTTTAGGGTGATACTTTCTTGCATCTTCGCCGTCGCCATAACCTTTCGGATTATCGATATGCTCAACCTGAAACGAAAGTTCACGGACGAATAGAAAGATCAGATGGAGAAACAAACGGGAAGATAGACGCCGAGACGTTCTGGGGTAACCTCAAATTCGTTTGTGGCATATCCGTGTGCCTAGAGAGCGCTAGCATATGAACGTGACTGACAGCTGATGAGAGCTGCTACATACAAGGAATCCAAGCACCATACAAATAGTAATAATTGACTATCAAGGTTCTATGAAGTCATCGGACACAGCATGGATCAAATGACGTACTTGAAGCTGCACTTTTTTCAAGCCGGCAATGTCCACTGCCTAAAGTGTACTGCGGATTCAGAAGAAGGCATCAGCGCAGCATCCTAACAATGTTACCTGACTATAATCGCGCAGCCAGTTACTGCGGATGAACAGTATGTTAGATAAGAGCGCATATACAATGCCCTAACTCACCCAAAATACACGCGCTTGATGTCCAGACCATTGAACTTTGGGCCTTTGGAGATGAGACTGGCAAGTGCTAATCCGCCGGAACGCTTGACAAGATCTGCGAGTGTGTCTTCCTGATGAAGATGTGAGATGATAATGCCCCATAAAGAGTACACGAGGCATACTATATCACCGTGGCGAAACGCCCTGCCTTCCATATAGGCAAATCTGCAGCAATCTATTTGTAAACGGCGTATATGCGGGGAAACATTGAGCATACGAGGGAATGTTCCCAGCGCCAAAGGCATGAACGCCATTCTGTGAAAGACAGAAGGCGGAGATGAAGAAGAGCAGAGGCAAAAGGGAGGAGAATCTGATCATGAGATGGAAGAGGAGAAGAAAGAGCGAATGAGGCTGTGGGACGCAATTACGAAAATAGTAAATGTCTGACCCAAACAGGGATTGGGAATTGGAGCGGGAGACACGTTAGACAGTCGTACAGTCGTACAGTCGTACAGAGAGTAAATACAAGGAATAAACGAGTAGTTATATGGATTATTAGCCACTAATTAGCCAGATCAATAAAGCAGGAGAGGACCTTGATATGCGAGAGGGGCTGCGCAGCCACCGCCAAATGCCGAAGACGAGGATGTTGAATTTATTTTTTTTGCTCATCAATCGTTTGACCGCTCCTCCATCTTTGCATTTGGTGGCAGAAGCCCCGTCTCTCTCCTGTACTCTTTAGACCTTTTAATCTTCTGTACGTCTTCCTCTTTCCATCCTCTTCCTTTCTGACTCCCACTTTTCAGCATCACCATGACCAATTTATCCACTTCATCTTCCTCCATTCACCAGAACGTCGTTCCTTCAGAAGTCGGCTGGCAGTTTGTTCCACAATATTATACCTTTGTTAACAAACACCCCAATCGTTTGCACTGTTTCTATACTAAACAATCCACCTTTACCCATGGCACAGAGGGCGAAGATAGCAAGCCATGCTATGGCCAACACGTAAGTCTTCTTCTTTCTCATCACTCTTCCGTTCTGACTAACGTGTCCCTGAACCCAGGAAATTCACCAAAAAATAACTTCAATTGGCTTCCAAGACTGCAAAGTCTTCATCCATTCAGTCGATGCTCAGTCCTCTGCGAATGGTGGTATCATTATCCAGGTTATTGGTGAAATGTCAAACCATGGCGATCAATGGCGTAAATTCGTTCAAACTTTCTTCTTGGCCGAACAGCCTAACGGCTACTTCGTTCTTAACGACATCTTCCGCTTCTTAAAGGAAGAATCCGTTGAGGGCGATGATGCCGGTGACGCTGTCGAACCTGAACAAACTGCCAGCTCACAGGCTGTCCCCGAAGTTGTAGCTGCTCCTGCTCAGCCTACACCTGTTCCAGAGCCTGTTAGAGAGCCCACTCCTCCTCTACCCCCTTCTTTCACCCCTGCTGTTGAGGAATCTCCCACCACTGTTTCCACAGATCTACCCGTTGTCGAAACTCCAGCACCTGAGGCCCAAGTTCCAGTTGCCCCACCAACACCAGAGACAAATGGGATTCGAGTTCCTGAGGTTGAGATACCGGCTCCTTCGGTCGAAGTTGCTGAAAAACCATTGACACCTGCACCCCCTCCTCAGCAGCAGCTTCCTGTTGTTCCCAGCCCCTCGGCTCCTCAACCTCCTGTTCCTTCCGTTACCACTCCAGCTTCAACATCGGCCTCCACACTTCCCCACGTTTCGGTCCCACCCCAACCAGTGGCTCCCACACCAACTGCACCTCCTCAACCTCGGACATGGGCACACCTTGCTGCTACAAACTCAAAGAAGTGGGGTTCAGCTGTTGCTACCGAAATTCGTGGTACATCCGAAGTCCCTATTTCTATCTCAGCAAGCCCCGGGCCTGGAAGTGGTACACAAACGCCCGCTGCTGGGCAATCGTCCAGCGGTGTCGGTCGTGGTCAACATCACCACCAGGGGGGACAAGGTCGATCTGATCATCATCCTGCTTTCGTTGCTGCACAAAGTGTCACAACTCCTCAATGTTTCGTCAAGGTACGTAAACACTAGGCCATATCACTAAGCAAATGATCTGACATGAACTATTTTTAGGGCGTGGTCGAGAGTGTTACTCCGAATGCGCTTACAGCACACTTGGGTCAACGCTTTGGACCGGTTAAGGATGTTGAAATTATGCGCCAAAGGATGTGTGCATTTATTGAGTTCAATACAGTCGATGCAGCACGGAGAGCAATTATTGCTAGTCTTCCCCCGAATCAAGGGGGTGAGGGTGGTCTATGGATAGATGTCGGTGGTGACGCTGGACAAGTGCGCATCTTTGTTGAGACCAAGAAGGAGCGCGGTGAACGGAATACGGGACGGCCTCGTGGTGGTCCACCAATGGTGAATGGAGAAGGACGTGGTACTGGTGGTGCAGGTGCAGGGGGTCACAGTGGACAAGGTGGATACAACAGGCGAGGCACGGGAAGGGGAGGAAGAGGAGCTGGACCCAAATAGAGGGTCCACTTTTTTTTCAACACTTTGCCCTTTTTTTTCATTTCTTTCTTTCTTTTCATTAGGGTTTGTTGTGATGATGAGAAAAAGAGGATGCGGAGGAAAGACGTACGGCGGTCGCTGGGAAAATTTTTCACTTGCTTTTTCACTTTTTCCCTATCTTTTTCATTCTTGTTCTCTCACCTTATGCTGTTGTTTTTGTTGTTCTTGCTTGGTACGCGCTAGAACGGGGTCGCCCTGACACACAATCTTTCTTTTATTTCGTGTCAATCCCCACCCCAGGTCCCCCTCAAAAAAAAACGTCGATGTACAGCTATCGACCTTTTTTTTCTTTCTTCTCTCCGTCGGCTTTTCTTTCACTCGTTGTAACGATTACCTGCACTTTTTCCTTCTTTATCCCCCCTGCATCTCAATCGGCTCCTCGATCTCCGTGGAGCCACGCTAGCTTGTACAGCCAATCGCTCTTGCCACCTCACTCTCCCCTTTCTCCCTCCATGTAGCCCGCTCACACTATTACGTCTGTTGTCGTTCATGTCAGCTTTGAATGCATTACTAATTCTTCCCTCCTCCCCCCCTCACTCTTCCCCCTCTCAACCCCATCGAACCCGAACTTGAACCCAATATATGTTCTATGCACCAATTATGCTTACCCCTTTTTAACTCTTTTTTGCGTTTTTCAATCAAAATAAAAATAAAAATAAAATAAAATTTTATTATCAATTCTTTTTTTATAAAAAATAAATAAATAAATTTTGTGTGTATTTCCATGATTGGGTACAGTAGTTTTTCAACACCCTCCTCCCCCCCTTCATTCCAATTGCATCATGTCGACTCTTGGTCAACATATACAATGCAGTCCTGCCAAGATGATAGCGACCTACAATCGGACTGTCGCTAACAACGATATCTATGACGATTGCCCGGCTTTTTAGACATTGTAAAGATGCGCAATCACCGAGTTAACGGGGCTTACAACATGTACGGTAGTATCTTGTGGAGCATGGTTGCAGCCACAAGCCAAAGAAAGAGAACCCATGGCCTCGGTTCAGGGGCCGCCGTATAAAAAAGTAAAACTTTCCGCTTTTTCATATAACCCATTCCATCTGGCTGGCTGTTGGGGACGGTTGCCAAGGACACATATGTGCGCGCCAAATATATACATCAAGCTCAAGGTTGTTTGGATTGATATCTAGCTCTTTAAAAATACACACATACAAAACAACAGGTTACAGAACCAGCCATATCCTGCTGCTAACACATACACACTCACACACGAAGTAAGCCGAAGCGTAATACTTGCTGTCATACAGAAAAGATTTTGCCGAAGATTACAATAACCTGGAGAATGAAAACAGAACAAATATCGATCCAAATTAAGTAGGAAGTTCAATCTGAAAATTTCTAGGGTTAGAAGCGGCTATGACAACACTTGGCGAAATGGAGGCATACTGTTGATACGAGGCTCGAAAGTCATTATCTCTTCGTACAAGAGCTCCTTCAATGTTTCCCTGCTAATATTATCCTTATGCTCTGTGAAAGCGTAATTAACCAGCTCACGTAAATCCATCAAGGTTTGTCACTCACTGTCAAAAATAAAGAATTCTTCTTCGAGAGGTGGTGCAGATGGCTCATCATCTGGATCATGCTGGAGGTCGGGGGTGAAACAACAGCAAAGATAAGCACCATCAGTAAATGCGATACCAAGGATAGGAAGAACGTACGTAAGCCTCAAGGTATGGATGCGCGAGTGCGTCTTCCACAGACATCCTCTTTTTGGGATCGAATGTCTGAATAGGAGCGTCAACTATATTCGACAAGCATTGACTAGAATCTCTTACCAAAGATTTGGTCAAAAAGTCTACCGCGAGAGGATTTGCATTTGGGAATATTTGGGAAAAAGGCTTGCGCTTTCGGAAAGGCAATGCACGTATATAGTCTCTTGAACGACGCGTGGTAATGGCATAGAATTCATCTAATGTTGGGGTTCCAAGGACATCAAGTATGAGTGTCAGCTGATGATGGTAGTCGCGTCCCGGAAAGAGGGGCTTTCCAGATAGCATCTCCGCCAAGATGCAGCCAACAGACCAAACATCAATGGCCTGCGTGAGAAACAGGTTGAGAAAAGAGTTTCGGGTAAATATAATCTGCTAACCTTGGTATACTGTTTGAATGTAAGCATGATTTCTGGGGCACGATACCATCGGGTGGCAACGTATTCGGTCATGAACCCTGTCTCTGTTCCAGAAGGCTCTGCGGTTCGAACTGAACGTGCAAGGCCAAAGTCGCACACTTTCAAATCACAATTTGCGTTAAGCAAGAGATTGGATGGTTTCAGGTCCCGATGAATGACATCGGCCGAATGCAAAGCCTTGAGGGCACGAAGGGTCTGGTACACAAAGTACTGTGCGTGGTCATCAGACAGGTCTTGTGTTCTGATAACTCGGTGCATGTCAGTCTCCATCAGTTCTTGAACCACTGGACAGTGTCAATGCAAGATGGCATGTCAAGATATGTTAGAACAGCGTACAATAGACTTCCTTGAAATCCTGAAACGAGGGGGGCCTGATTATATCAAGGATGGAAATAATCTTGACAGATGGGGGGCTTTAGAAGAGTGATAGAGTAGTCTGGAGAAGGAACTTACATTCTCACAGACACCAGCCTCACTTAGAAACTTGAGTAGCTTAAGCTCGCGCAGTGTCCGTAGGCTGTACATTGAATGCTCGAAGGGGGCGATTTTCTTAATTGCAACCTTCTTGCCAGTTGGTCTATGAACGGCCGAACATACTATGCCGTATGCGCCTTCGCCCACGACGTCGAGAACCTGGTATTGGGTGCCTTTTACAGAGAGAGTGAGGAAGTGAGAAACCAGAGCGCGTTTTTTCTTTCACTCACCAACATTGAAGCGAACCTTTCTTGGTGCTGGCTGAACAGCTGAGGCAGCATGGCCATGCTTAGGGGGCCTAGGAACAGGCTGGGGCTGGGGTTGACTGTGGACAGCTGTCTCAGGCATGGAGGGGGAAGGTGAGGAAGGAGGGACAAGGAAGAGGAGAAAACAAAAGAAAAGATGAGGGACAATAAATAAGTGAGTATATGCGGTTTACGATATATAGAACAAGGCTTGGGAACAATCCATGACTGAGCCACATGCTTTGTGTCTCCCTAACACTCCCCATGGCAATCTCTCTCGTTGCCAACCATCCCTATACGTCCACTAACTACATTTTTATCACCATTGTCACTCCCGTCATTCTCTACACTCTTGACTGACAACCCAACTGCGATGCATCAACTGAGCCTCCACTGCCCTGCCCCTTGTGATGCATCATTGCTCAAGCCAAACTCACACATTTCTCAGCTACTGTATTCATACCGGACCTTCACCCAATCAAACCGCGACTCCAAAGTTCATCTTCGTCCTCAGGGACGCATCGGGTGATATTCCTCGTTAACTGATGCAAGTCGCACCTTTGAAGGTCGATACAGTACTACTATGTCTTGCTGTTCTTGATTCGGTTCTATCTCGTCAAGGCGATGCTGCTTTCAACCATCTTCCCGTAAAACTGACTCAATCCCATTTTTCCTGTTCAACATCGCATAGAATAACATTTCAGACCTAGACTTGGATTGATGGATGTTGGCGTCGGCAAGCATTGCCATCATGTTGACCATTGTAAAGATCAAATACTCAACATGAAACCAATATTCAAGGCAGGGGAACATCATTGCAGGACTGATGAAGTGTCGAGACTGCAGCAATGTACTTAGTTGCCTGCCTCGCAAACAGGACTGATAATCCGGCGTATGTCTTGCTCTTTGAGCGTCTTCATGCACCCATCTACACTTGGCACGGTTATACGCGTCCCTTTCACTAGTATATGCTGTATCACATTTACGCGCGTTGTGACTAACCATATCCAGCAAAAATGTCCCAAATTGCATGTGAGATGTGTTGAAGAAGCTCCTACACTATTGAAATGTTCGAAGCACGGTCTGTATTTGTTTCTCACCGCTATTCATGCATTTTCATCCCTTCAACTGATGTCCCATCCGCCGTTCCATGATAGGGTTTGAGATTCTACTGTGCACGGCAACGTATCTATAAATACCAGTTGCTCCACTGCATATATACGCCCAAGCCAAACTCTACTCATTTTCCTTGGCGAAATCAATATATTTATTCATCATGCGGTAGGACACCCATCCACAATTATTCCTTGTGGTGCACACTCATTTCGCCGTCTCTTTCTGGGCATGCTCAGCCAAGCGCCTTGAGAACCTCCTGCCTTACAGACGTACCATGGTCTATGATTCACCAGTGCGCTCTGTTGAGCTTAAATGGGATCACATGAATACTCCAGACCTCCTGGGAACGATATCTGATTTTTGACGTATTTACCTGACGAGTTTATCCACTTTTTACCCCTTTGGAAAAGCAAAAAGCCATTCACTTCTTCATATCATATGAACATGTGGTTGGCCACCCAGCCGCAGTGGTGGAGGTGTGCTGATTGTCTGTGATCTCGTGGTACAGTAGTGCTATAATAGCTCAGGTCAAGGAAACACCCATCCTACCCCGTCTCCGTCATACCCCAGTTTTTCACAATAGAACTTTTAACAGCTGATTGCCGAACTTGCCAACCACCCTCGTCCTACTGCATACAGTAAAAGGACCGGGTACAGTACCTTGAACCTCAACCTAATCTTGCATTGCCACAAAATAAGTAAAACGGTATGCTCATCACATTGCTTTTTTATTTCTGTCTAGTTCATTTGACAAGGTTGGTTATCTTAGCACATGGCAGAAGGCGAAGATCAAGTCGTCGTCATGATTGTACTTTGCTCTCAATTACATACCGCTTCATAAGGTTATTTTTGAGTGATCTTTCGGATGTATGGACAAGTTTCTGACCTGTTGTTTTTGATTCTTGGCAGGAACTCGGTCCCGCTACTCTCTCGGTGTGGCTGTGTTTATGGTAAAAATTTCTTCCGAGTACCAGGCCGTCTTACTGATTGGTTCCAGGTCCGTCATGGACTTCTGCGGCTTGTGTGGGACTATCTACTCGCTCGTTCTGTTTTGAAATAACTCTCATTGTCTTCCGAATCACAGTAGTGCTTAACACGCATCCTGCAAATCGATCAACCTACCTTTGTTCTATAATTGGTATGTTTACAGTCCTTATATAGACTAGTGGTCACGAAACTTTCCGTGATTTGGCTCACCGTTGAGGACTTGTGACCTGAATTAAACACTAATACGGCGGAGTATACCGTCTGGACCTCAACAGGCGCCGACATTTCAATGGGAGTTGTTGCTTCCCTAAGTTCCCGTCTGATGGAGCCTCTAATGGCTGTTCCGAGCCCGAGAAGCAAGTATTGAAAAGGATTAATGTGCCTGATGAAGAGTTTGAATGGGTGTCATATATAGTCCGAGCATAGACGACAAATGCACATGTTGTTCCCTCTACCCTAAACCCCAGATAAGTTGGCCAGTAGGAAGGCTTTGACGGTTTTCGACCATGACACATTCAAGGTGAGCCTGGTGGTCTATATGGTGGAAATGCAACTAATGTACTTGGCTAGGATCAACCCGCGCGTGTTCTGGCCTTCTATTATTGTTATTGCACAAGTCGTAATATTAGTTCTGCTTTGGTCTTTCTTTATCGCAACGAGCTTGACGGTTCTCCCATTACCTGACTCACTGGCAAAGATTGTCAAAGCTAATCTGCAAACAACGACTCTTGTGGTTGCTGTAGTGGCCAGCTTGATAGCTGGGGTAACATGGTAGTAAGTAAATCATGACATCTCTTCCCATCTTCACGATGATAATCTTTTCATAGCCTATTTTCAGAGGCCGTACGCTTCGTCATCAACATCCATCTGACTGGGATGGGGATGTCGTTGCATTCGATGTCAGCATTGACGACAATAGCAAAAGGCGAATTCATATTTGGGAGCTTGAAGTCAATTTGGACGTACATTGCGGCATTAGTTGCAATTGCGCTCCTCCTCCAGACAGCCGCGTAGGTCGGATTTCAATCGGATTTGATATATGCTCACAGACGTGACGTCGACCAGTTTGACTGCCGTGCTCTCCCCAAGCACTGTTCACCTTTCATATCCTGTCCGCGGATGGGAGGTTGATATAACTGATCCCAAATTCCCTGATTTGTTAGGACCTCTTCAGCGAGATTGGGTAATCCAACCCGATGTACAACCAGGTACGGCGTAGGATGAAATTTCAAAAGCAGATCGACTTACGGCTTTCAATTAGATACCCAGTTTACGGTGGCACCTGCTATGTTATCGAGTGGAGAGATGGCTGTGCGCGCCCGCCTCAACCTCCCTAGTTTCTTTAGCTTCAATAACTACTCGTACATTGGATCCACATGTAAGGGTGATAAAACAACTATCATTGACCCTTTTTTTACCGTCATGACTCATAGATGGCGTACTTGCTGCCAATCTTGTTCCAATGTCGAATGTTTTGCCTTCTACCAAGTCACCTGGAACGTTTCTCCCACCTAATTCGATGATAACGAAACCAAGGAGGCTTAATGGCCTGAAGTCAACGTACACTATGGTGCAGCAGGGTTACACGCCCGCCGTAAAGTGCCGACGTGAGGAATGGTTAATGAAGATAACATACGATTCCTCCACTAGTATTCTGAGAGGGGATATAAGTTGTCCTAATAATGACTGTGAGTCGACGTCTTCATGTTCATTGCATGTAATATCGCTGACTGATTTTTACCAGTTGCTTATGTATACCAAGTCGTGGGACCAACACAAAGCGCCATCTTGGCGTTCGTGTGCCTAGTTTATACGCCTGATTATCCAACTGCCCCAACGGCGGAGTATGGTGAGTGCCATTTCTTGGTTCTGCTACACCGCCATTATTCATGTTGTTTTAGACATCATTTTAAAGGGTTACGGAAAGCTGTATAGCTCACTACCTGGATACGTCTGCAGAATCAACTCGGATGTGACAGCGGTGGAAGTAAGATATGATGACCCGCCAACACTTTACGACTCCGATGTTCCAAATCTTCTCAATAGCACAACTCTCCATGCGACAGTCACCCCTGTTCCTCGGTTGGGGTACGAGGCGACTCTCATGTTCCTTAGACAGGTTGTGAATGGGCAAAACCTCTATGCAAACAATGTCGGAAACATCATTTCCTCATTCCACACAGTGAGGCTCAGTGATTCCGATTCGCTTACTGCCATCTGGGTACGTTTTTCATCTGAGCGATTACATAAATCGCGCACTCACAGACTTCATTTCTAGGAATCGTACCTCAGAGGATCACTAGAATTCGCATCAACAGTTCGTCTATTTTCTCTTCTCTTCTCTTTATACGACAACTAACAGCACCCCCTCTCAGCTCATTCGCACCAACGTCACAACCCGCTCAACACCCGATGACTACCTTATCAACGCAAACAACACCTTTCCTCTACGCTCCCTAACAGGCACATACACAATAGAAACCATGGGATGGACTCAAAGTGTCGGCATCGCCCACCGCGCGACCTTTGCTGCTCCCACAGTGGTCACTATTGCCTCCCTCCTCATTGTCATCTACGGCGGCCTGCGCGTCATGGCGGTGCGCAGCACCCCCGCACCGACAAGCACGCACTTTGATCCACGGGATACACTACACATCGTCGCGGCATCCGCCGCCGGAGGGCTCGAGTTCCACCCCGACTACGTGAGTGATGGTGTCCCCAATGGTGAGAAATTTGATGTTCGGTTGGACACGGTGAACCCGCAGACGGGAAAAGTTGGATTCGTGACAGCACAAGAAGGCTATGCTCCTGTAGCAAATCCTGCAATGAAACATGATTCGTACTATACAACATATACGGGATACATGGGTTGAGATGTTGTATTTCTTTGGCAAACCTTTGCTTTTCTCTCGGGTAGTTTGTAAAATAGGCACTGTACAGGACTCTTGCATTTTATAGGGAACAGGGCTTATAGTGATGATATTATCTTTCTTCCATTACTCAGATTAGTAGCATCCGACCATTGTTAATGTTGACCATGACTGCGATTAGATATATATATATCAAACCGAACATGCAACGGATACAATTAGAATAGTATGTGTCAGAAAAACACAAAGTGTGAAAGCTCTCAAGTGCCGTCATCCTCCACTTCCTCTATAACGGCATTACGATTTCTGGGTTGCTCTCCTGACGACGATGGTTCCTCGGGAAGCTCTTCAATAAACGCGCCACCATTCTGCCTGTGCTTTTCCGCAGCATCCGACTGTTCTTTCTCTTTGCCCTTGTCCTTCTTACTCTTCTTGGATTTCTTTTTCGGAAGATCCCACTCCCAAGCAGGGATGAACGATTCGACCTATAAAGTGACGTAAGACATTTCTTGAAGAGGTGGAAACCAAAGGGTAACTCACAAATCCAACGTCCGCAAAGAGCTTTGGGAAGATCCAAATACCAGGACTCGCCACAAGTACGGTGATGATGTAGAATATCAATCTGAATATGGCAATAGCGAAGAACAACCCAATTAGACCCAGCATGGCTATACTGAGATACCAAACCCCAAGGCGCATGATGGGTGGCCAAAGCGGGAACATCACTCCAGCCAGCATAACCGCCACCATGACGATACCACCTGCGTACGTCGTCCATTGTGAACCCTCATAAAACCATGCATAGTATTCATCCTTTGTAAATTTCTGTTCGGGTATAATTTGAAGGTTTTTCGGTGAAGAAGAGGATGGTCCTGAAGGTCCTCCGCGCTGTACCCGCAAGTAAAATGCGAACATGTTCACCGTGGACAATGTCCTCATCGCTTCCTCTTCCGTCGTAATCTTTGGAACGTTTGAAAGCTTGGCATACGCAGGTGATAGAAGTGCTTTTACGGCAGACCTTCCTGTATGGTAGAACATTGAGATCTGATGAATGGAAAACGTTTTCATTAAGGTCATCACTAACCTTTAAAATAATCCAGTCGCTTCCCATTAAGTGCCCCAACACGTACTTTCATCCCTGCACTCCCACCACGTAAGAACTGGGCAACATTTTTTATCTCAGGAGGTGCTTTTGCTTGCTGTTCCATTGCGGATTTTGAACGAGACGGATGGACGAAAAATGGCTATGCCAGTGCATTAGACCTCGGAAATGTCAAGAGTTGAGGTTTTTAGCAGAGATACTCACAGAGAACCAGTGGATAAAACGAAGGAAGAGAGAAGAAAGTGGCGGGACGCACGCCTGAGGAGAAAGTCAGAAACTAAAGATGTGCTGGCTTGGACACGTCACAATGCGCGTGACGCAACCTGCATAGCCACCACGTGCCAATTTATTGGTAATCGTCACGGTCTATCTATCTGGTCTGGGTCCTTCTATGCGTTTCAGCGCATCTCGCGCAACAGACATGCCTTCCTCAAGACCTATCCGCTTACTATGTTGTAAACTCATATCTAAGAAACGTTTGGCTTCCACTGTATCTCCTGCCATCTATCCCTGCAATCAGCAAACTGCAACGAGATATGAAGGAAACACAACCTCTCGCAGAGCTCCAATGTTGAACAAGCTGACGGCATAAGCTATTTCACATGTTGGATCCGAAGCCTGTGTTCCACCTATCCACTTCTTACTTCCGTCTTGAAGTTCAGCCCTGGCTTCGTTGATGATCCCGAAGGCTTTGCGCGCCCAGGTTTCTGCCTGGGCAATACCTTGATTTGAAGGATCAGCCCGCATTATGAGTTCTGAAATTGATGACATTGTTTGGGCGCCTATAGGAAGTGTGAAACATCACTATATCTAAAAAAGCGACCCATTTACCTCTGCAACGGTCGACTGCTGAAGCTTTCTGGGGAGTGGGTGGAATAAGGATTGATGCCGCCTGAAGAAACAGGCGAATAGCATAACTGTAATACCACATAAACGATGTAGATTAGATAGAGTTGATGCATATACCCACTCATTCTTGCCAGTTTGTGCGTACAAGGATCCAAGTGCTTCAAATGGTGCTGCTAAGTCTGTTGCTGACACCCAACCAGGTAATCCCAATTCCACTGATTCAATACGTGTCTCTGGATCTTTTGAGAAGTAAACCTTCCGTGCATCATTGACATACTTGGTTTACCTCTGTTGGATATGTGATCCGTAGTGTTGACCATGATGTTCTTCAGAATCGTTTCTACTGCCCAGACAAGCCATTTCTCTTCTTCGTCTTTACCACGGTCAAGATCATGGGCTAATTCACCCAGTTTGCATGCCAGGGCCACACCCCTCATCTGCTCCCCTTTAGTCAACGGAGCCTTGCCTTCTGTATTTTGAAGATAAGAGAGACCATCAGCATACACCTCATATGCCTGGTCCATATGGTTCATCGATTCCAATACCGATGCAAGTGCTATTGCAATTCCTGTCGTCTTCAAGCACGGTTGAGGAACGAATTCAGTTGGTGAGAGGGACTTTGCAGTCGACCACGCTCTACCATCGTCCATTATGCACCTTTCAATTAAGCGTGCTCTTACAAGCTAACACACCTCCGGAAATAAGCTTCACAGGTTGGAAGATCACCCTTGTACTTTGCTTTCAGTGCGTCCCGAAGGTCATGGCGGACAGCCTGAGGCCAAATTGTCATAGCACCATATATATCGTACCTGGTACAGAATCACTAACGCCGCACATGTATTCAAACTTGTTCCATGCTTACAGTCCATATGCAGTGACACCCACGCCAAAAACCAAAAGAGCAGTTAGAAGCTTGGATACTCCATTCCTTGTGGTATGCGGTTGAATAGGCTCGGGACCGTGTTGACGTCGAACGGCTGTTGCCTTATAAGTTCTCAGCGAGTGGTTTAATGAAACAGCTAATGAAGTCCGCAGTGCCGTATAATGCAGTTGGGACGAATAAACACAGGATGAACGTCTCAACATGTTGTAGGAGTTAAGAATATTGTAATTGGGTAGAATCGTTTTTAGTTCATCTCACGATCAGAAGACGTTGATGCACGTGGCGGAGATTGCTAGAGTACATAGAGTGGAAGCTAACTAATCCGAGCCAAGGCAAATCATGATACAGTCATACAATTGGCCGCAACGACGACTGTGAAGTGAGCTAGTATGAATCAGAAAAACACACAGAACAGAAATTCTTGGACTATTAGCTGACCTCGGAAGGACCAACAATGCTGGAGATTAGAGTGTATAAACGATACTGATATGATTGTACACGTCCATGATTAAGGCTTTTACAAGTGAAATCTCAATCTCGTGGACATTCCCTCAAGCACCTAACAGAACATTGAATTTTAGTAAATCACATAGAAGTTATTCAACGCACACTCCGTAATCAGGATAAAGGTAACAGCAGTCTAAGTTATGCATGCCTATAGCAATTTTAGTAAGAGAGGATAGAAAGACGTAATCTTCATCATGTACATGGCTATAGTGATAAAGCTTGAATTCACTGTAATACGGCAATATAGGTTTTACTCACTTTTGTCCCTACAATAGTACCACCTTTACCAAGCTACTCAGAGGGGCGCTTTTGGGTCTTAATTAATAAGTGACTTACATACTTCACCTTCGGGTACTGGGGGTACTCGACAGCTGGCACTACCAATGGCAATGAGAACGACAGTTAAGATAGAGAGACGATGCATGGGTTGCGGTTCTAGCTTCGATTCTGGTCACTTTATATGTATATTTTCCAACTCCTGAGTGCTGTCAATCAATCTCCCTTGTGGGCAAATGAACAACTTTTCGTAATCATTAAAATCCTCATGCATCTTTGATCGCAAACGTTTGTTACGTCGAGCTTGTGGCCAGGATAAAGCAGGAATGAACCCGGAACTCAAAGTAGTCAGCGACTATATATAAATTTCCTGAAACACAGATCATCAGCACCAAAAGCAGAGAATCGTTAAGCATACATGGATAGTCAAACAAACGCAGCCCGAGGTGTTAGACGGTAGTACGAGAGGGTAAAATGACAGCCGATTGGTGAAGTCGGAAATAAAGCTCCGCAAGTTGAGAGATTACCCTTATATCAGAACATCTAGAAGTTCATATATGGTTCCTGAGCGCATAGAACGGCCAGGGGATATCGTAACTGGTACAGAATCACCAAGTCGGCGCACATACTCATGCTCGCCGCCCACTACTCACACAAAGGCCACGAGCGCCATTGGACATCCCAGCTTTTGAATAAAAATAGAACCACCCCAACGTCAAACAATTATTGGATTGTATGGACTCACGGCCCAAGGCTCCCAGTGGTGGATACTGGTGGATGTAAAGGTGAACATGTAGTAAATGCCACAAATACCGGATTTAAAGTAAACTCTTCCTGACCAGATGTTGGTGGATATGATGTAGCATTTCAGGGGAATGGTTCAAAATACTGAACAAACACATTGCAGGGTGAATACGACTATCGATCAACTCATACAGTCGGACAAAAATCCCCATCCACAAAAATGCACCTTGATTAACTTCAGTACTTGTGCTCTTGCACCATCAAAACGAAGAGAACTTACGCTGAGTTTGTGGTAGAAGGGCCAAAGCTACAGCAGCGTGTTCCAGGCCAGCCTGAATCAAAGTGAGATCATGGGTTGACGAAGTGCGATGATCTCTGTTACATACAGGGGTACTGTAATCGGAGATAAGTAAACAAAAGTAAAGGAGTTCGGACCAGTGGCTCACCTTCGAAGGACCTGCGGTACCGGAAACCAGGGAATGGAGATGTCAGTTAGGCAAGTACAATAGAAGTCAATGTGATACTTACACTTTTCACCAGGTGGAGTGAAATGATCAGGACATTTATCTCCAAGGAAACACCTGATAGAAGGATTAATTTTTATTTCTACAGGACATACAGAAGTTATTTAACGAACAATCCTTGATCGGGACTAGCATAACAGCAAATTGTGCCAGGCTCGCCTTTGGCGGTATTAGTAAGAATAGAAAACGCAGTATTGGTTATTTACACTCCTTGAGAAGGGAAAAAGATTATTAACAAATAAACAAAACACGTAGGGTGTCACTCACTCCAGTAGGCCCACCAATGCCAGCACCTTTGTCAAACCATTATGAGGAACTCCCTTGAGTATGAATCAACAAATGACCCACATGATCCACCTTCAGGTATCACATCGCAGTTAGCACCTGCCATGGCAAGAATAACGATAGATAGGACTGAGAAACGATGCATTGTTTCAGAAACCCTCACTGACAGCTGCCTTATATACTTTCATTTTCCAGGGTACTCTGATATCGATCAAGTTGCTTTGTAAACGCCAAGAGTGGTGTCAAGTTTGCCATTACAGCATCTGAATGGCCTGACGGAATTTATTATGGTGACATTGAATTACGAGGGTATTTAGTCCTTGGGAAGTTCCTGGGGCAGGATTACGTAGGCGTGGGTCCGAAGCCGAAAGGCATTGGAGCAGATCTACGAAATGGAATGAAACGGTATTGCGATATGATTATCGAAAACACGAGAACAGAGTGGGTGATAGAAGCAAAATGCAGAGCAAGATTTTTGGTCGTGATCTAACCTTCACTAGTGATCATCAGGGCTCGAAAAAAGATGGCCATGGCTATTCGCAGTGAGCGAGGCCATCAAAACTATACTGTAATTGCCGAATTTTGACTGGAATCGTTGTTGGTTCATCTCACGCTCAGAAGACGTTGATGCACATGGCGTATAGCATATTAATGGCGTGTAACTCAAGGTTTGGGGTACCTAGCGAATCGAATTCATGCGGACACAACCACAGTATTCGGTCGGATAGGAGCCCCCACTGCCAACAAAAATACGCCTTAATAGTCGCCAATATTCGTGCTTCCATATCATCCAGTGGAAGAGAACTTACACTGAGCGAACAGAACTAGATGGGCAGCCGCGTGTTCTAGGCCGGCCTGTATGAACGTCACAGTGGGACAACGTTGCACGGATCATTACGCCCAGGGATGCTGTGGATAAGAAACGTGTAAACACAAAGCAAAGATCTTTGTCCCATCCGCTTACCTTTGAAGGGCCCCAATGGTGGAATCTGAAAACATAGATGGGGCGAATAGTTGTAGACGATGTTGGGAAACTTGCGTTGGTCATCATGATGAATGAAGTTAGGCGGAAAGATAATCAGAAAGCTACAGTATTAGCACATCATAGATTAGTTCAAACGCTCATCTATGAAATTTGTTCGGTTAGTGTGCTTTCATGCTCCGATGATTAGCCTCATGTGTATGCGTCAAAATATTGCAATTATCCACACTTGACCTATTTCAGCCTTCTCTGACACTTTCAGCTGACATATACGCCGGAATGGCAAACAGTATGCACATTCCTAGACGTTGCACACTTTGCACGTATGGCGCATTTGGGAAGGATGCAGGATGGGCATCTCAATACGTTAAAACATTAGTAGAATCAGTTTTGTTCATTTCAGTCAGAAGGTGCGAATGCACGTAGTGTCGCATGTCGATGGAATGTAGCCATATAAGGAACTAACAAATGGGGGCCAAGGAGAAGATCATGGCTATACAGTTGAACAAGAGCCCTCAGTGCATCTTGGATCAGATATTATTACCTGTGTTCTCACATCACCCAAGTAAAAAGGACTCACACTGAGCGATCGGGACCAAGAGGACAGCAGTGTGTGCCAGGCCAGCCTGTAAAAAAAAGTGAAACGGCAACGGACAAACATAATGATCATTACATACAGGGATACTATGATATCGGAAGGAAGTTAGTTAATGCTAAAAGTCTTTGAACCATCAGCTCACTTTAGAAGGACCTGCAATACTGGAACCTGGAGAGTATAGATGAGACAGGTGATCATGAACGACAATGGGATACATACAAAGTCCACCAGGCGGAGTGAAATGTAGTGGACATTTTTTTCCAAGGAAGCACCTACAACAAGAATAAAAATTGAACGGGGCACATTTCAAATACAGAGCTTACAATGCCTGGTCAGGACTGGTATAACAGCAGATTGTACCAGGTTCGCCTTCAGCAGTGTTAATCAAAGAGCACAGAATGCAATATTTATAAATTACAGTCCTGTAGCACAGATAAAACTTGAATTCATCATAAAATCGAAACATAGGGTTTTACTCACTCCGACAGGCCCACTGATACCAGAACCTTTATCAAACCATTCAGGGGGACTCACAGAGGCCGAATCATCAGATGACACTCACATAGTCCACCTTCAGGTATCACGTCACAGCTAGCACTCACAATAGCAAGGATAATGACAGATAGGACTGAAAAACGATGCATGGTTTTTGGGGGAACCAGATCAACGCCCCCCTTATATACGTCCATTTCTAGGGCGCTCTGATACGAATCAGCTTGCTTTGTAGATTACAAGAGAAGTGTCAAGGCTGCCATTACAGCATCTGAATGGCCTGCCAAAATTCATTGGGGTGTAGGCCCGAAGGAATAGAACGGGTGTGACATTGAGTGGCCATCAAGAGCCGGGAGGGTTTGGGGGTATTACATCATAGATTTGTTCAAAACTGTTTAATTGACCATTTTCTTCATTTCCGTCCTTCCATGCAATGAAATTTGCACGGTTAGTGCGTTTCTACCCCGCTAATTACTCCCAACTCACTTCATTCAAGCTATCTACAGGACACCCAGGTATGTCTTCTTCCTTCCCCTGACTTTCTTTCTCACCGTCCAATACTTTTCTAGACCCCGGAATGGACAAAAGCATACATGTACGTTACGTGTCTGGTATATGTGAACGTGTTCTGACCCTTGCTAGTGATTATCGGGGCCTCAAAAAGACGATAACGGCTATTCGCAGGGCACAAGACGAATTAGCCTCAGGCTTTTCCGCTGGTGATAACAATGCATCCCCTGGTCAACCTAGGCAGTCAGATGTCCATTCAGATGTTGTAGAGTCCCAAAATGATGGTTCGGTGACCCCTGCAACAGTCCCTCATGGCATATTGCCTGCACCCAACGCCGATACGGAAATATCCGCATTATCAACGGAAGAACAACGTGTCACTACAACCCAACTCAGTGACGGCACTGTAATTCAAAAACCGACAGCTAAACACTCTCGGGCGAATACTACACAGCCTTCTAATCCTCGCCGGCCTTCTGTCCAAGATGCTTCAAAACGGCCAAGACGTGGACGCGGTCGGAGCTTCTCTATTCTAAGTCGTCGTGAGTCTATCTTTTCTGAATATTGTTTTCGTTTCAAAGCTGCATACATGCTATAGGTAGTGGTACAACCCCACGGCGTCTCGCTAACCCTTTAATTGCTTTGCCGTTATCTGAGTTATACGGGCAACTGTCTCCTCAAGAATTACAATTCTTTACATCATTAGACGCTCAGCTAGACAAGATCGATTCATTCTATGTCACAAGAGAAGAGGAAATGAATAAAAGAACTAAAATTCTACAAGAACAACTCAAGGAACTTCGTGACCACAAGATTCTGGTCCATGTATGTCAAGGATTCAACTGCGACCCATTTAATGACACCTTTTTCAGGAAGTACACCATCCAAGAGGCCTTCCCTCCTTCGTGACGAGCCACCTCAAGTTTAGGCCGAAAAAAGAGATAAGTGTGATTCCAGAGGATCCAGAGGCTAGAGAAGAGGTACTGCTAAACCCTGTTAAATCAACGCAAGGTCACCCACGTTCAAAATAGGGTGATGATAGATCATCACAAAAAGCAGTGATGACACCTCGTCATGAAAAGGATAGAAGTGAGCTACGACGTCCAGAAAGCGCAAGGAAGGGTGTTACAATTTCAACGGATCTTGATGATTATCTATACGCGAAAAAGAAGCTCAAAAAAGCTATACGGGAGCATTACCGGTGAGATCGAATGTTACTTTGACTCTTAACAGGGGCTCAACCTTTGTAGTGGGCTTGAGGTACTTCAGAACTACCGAGTCAGTATGGCTATTCGAATTCTGCCCTATTATTTCCTCACTGCGGGCAGATCCTGAATATAACAGGCTTCAGAAAAGCTCTCAAGAAATTTGAAAAGGTAACCAAAGTAAGTATCATCCATCTTAGCATGTTCATTCCGTGACATATGTCTTGTAGATCCGCGCTCAACAACAATACATGTCGGAAAAGGTTTGATACTTTCGGACTTCCCTACTTTCACACGATAGCTCACATGTCTCAAGATTGAGAGAAGTGCTCTTGCTTCGGACAAATCAATCCGCGTCATGATAGAGGAGATGGAAGAGTTGTACGCAACTTCCTTCAGTCAGTTTGAACTGTCATTGAACTGTCCGAAAATAACTAAGTGATGTTTAGTGCGTGGCAATAAAAAAAGAGCGAGGGACCGTTTACGAGGGGGTACCCGTGTAACCACCCACCACTACAGCACATTTCGTACCGGTTTATTTCTAGGTGTTGCTATTCCTGCACTTATCTCTGGAATTGTTCAAAGTACGTCTGTATGACAAGCTGCATGCTTGATGTTAATATCCCAGCAGGCTTCCAACCTCACGTACGACAAGAAATACGCGGCTGGGATATACTGATTTATATCTACGGCATCTTCCTGATACCTGTCCTATTTTCGATTTTGATTGCTACTAACCTTATGGTTTGGGCCCATTTTCACATCAACTATGTATTCATTTTCGGTCAGTGATCAGTCAATATTACCAGGACATCACACGTATTTCTTTATATTAGAATTGGATACTAGAACTCGTCTGGATCACCGCGAATATCTCGAGGTTTGATGACCAGTCCTTATCACACACAGCAACTTGACTTGACCAATGCTTTAGCTCCCCTGCTTACTTTTTTCTGGTTTATGCTATGCATTTTGGTTGTCTTTTTCTCGGATTGGCTCTCCCCACGTCTCGCCTTCTTTATGGCTGCTCGTTTGGCTGGGATTTGCTGGTGTCCTCATATTGAATCCATTACCACTCTGGTTCAAACATTCACGATTCTGGTTCTTGAGGCTATTTGGAAAGTTGTTTGTGTCAGGGACACGCCGAGTTGAGGTGAGTCTTTCGTCGTTTACAAAGTGCAACTAAGTCGGGGCATTTTAGTTCGCAGATTTCTGGCTTGGGTTAGCTTTTTATTCATAATATCCTTGTTCAAAGTTAATAACATACTTGACAGTGATCAACTTTGTAGTCTGATCTTCCCGCTGGCAAACCTTAGCATATTTGCTTGTGCATATGCCTCAAATTTCGATGATGACTGGGTGAGATGTAGTGCCTCATCTCATATTTGGCCAATCGCATTTGTCCTGAGTGCTCTACCACTCGTCATCCGTCTGGTGCAAAGCATTAAGCGTTACGCTGATTCTGGACTCCAGACACATTTAATCAATGTGGGTAGCAGATTCATTCTCAGGAGTTCATCCACCAATAGTTTTCTCAGGGCGGTAAATACGGTTCTGGTGTCGTCAGTTACTTGTTCTACTATCTGTGGAGGCATACAGGTATTCTCATAGTATCATAACCTGATCATTTTTTTTTGACCCCAAGTTCCTGTAGGAACGATGCACGGCCCTATGCTTGCACTCTGGTGCCTTTTTAATACGGCTTATGCATTATATGCAACTGGATGGGTGTGTCCTACCCCGTGTCGGTGTGTCAGATTGAATCAATATCCAAATTGTAGGATTTCTACATGGACTGGTCGTTACTAAGGCTCAACGCGCCATTCCCACTTCTCCGAGAAGAACTCGTCTATTCTAATTATGTACCAGTCAGTGTTATCAATTTTGTTGTGCATCACAATCTCTCATAGTTTCTTTGCAGCTATATTACTTTGCAATGGTAAACTTTCATCTCTGGGGCTCGTTCCTTTTTCAACCTCCTATTTCACGTAGATTACGAATGCGATAATACGGTTTATCTGGGTCATTTATATACCGACGGGGGGACTCGACCTCAGGATACGCTTTTTCATCACTGCCGTTCTAGAAATGTTCAGACGATGGCAATGGAATTTCCGTGAGTCTGACTACTTGATTGTTTCATTCAAATTCCTGATGTAGTCCCCAAAGTGCGGTTGGAGAATGAGCACCTTGGCAACGTTGATCAGTACCGCGTCACCCGGGAAGTCCCACTTCCATATGCTTTTGATGGTCACCATATTGATGAGGATAACGACGATGACGATGATGATGGGGACGAGAGCCTACCAAGAAACAAGTCACAATAGCACTGCCTTTACTTTCTTTCATCTGTTTATTGCTGTAATTTAATGATCAATTTACCTTGGGCTGATTGGAGCTTGCAAACTTTCCATTACATGGGGCGCAGGATATTCTCAAGATGTTGGGTAGACCTCCCAATACGGGATATAATGGGAACAATGAACAAAATATGGCCAGCTTTAAATTAGTGTAATGCTATTCGGAATTGCTACAGATAACGATTGACCAATTGAACAATGGAATCATGCGGTCATAAGAGATAAACGAGTTAAACTTAAGTGAATAACCCACGAAACGACAAGCATTGTCATCAGAGTACGACTTCTCGTTCCCTTGGAGGTGGACTAGACTGGCGTGCCAGCCCCGACGATGGAGACGCGTTATTCCTGCTTCTCAGTAGATGAGACATGCTTTCTTGACGGACTGCAGAGACAATAGTAGGCGGTGTGCTGCTTCTCGACGATGGCACGCGGCCACGTGAAGCCGTAGATGTGGATGCAGTGGAGAGGGTGCGCATGGGAGTAATATTCCCAGCGGACCCAAACGCTGCAGGCATAGCAGCGTCCCACCAGCGGGTGAGCCATCCGATCCACTTTTGGCGCCGCTGCATCTGCTCGCGCTCGACTCGCTTACGCTCAAAGGCGGCCCTGTACCGCTCGTAACCCTCGCGAAAGCTGCGAGGGACGCGCGATGAGAAGATGAGCTCGCCCCGCGGGTTGGAGGCGGGGGGGATGGTGGGGATGGGGACAGCGGCGCTGCCCCGTGCTGGGGATGATGATGACGAATGCGAGCGGGAGGGGGATAGAGGTGAGGGAGAAGGGGGACGAGAGGAAAGGTTGGTATTGGGGCGGACCCGCTCGTTCTCAGTGCGAGGGAAGAAGAAAGATAAAGGCTTGCTGAGGAATTTGAACCGTGAACGGAGTGGTGGTTTGCGTACGTTGAGGTACATGTTGAAAGAGCGGAGAGAACGGTTGACGTGGGGGACATATCTGGTTGGATGAGGAAAGAATCGTTATCGTCGTTTTTATGCAAGGTAAATGTTGAGCTTACCGGTTGGCGTACGCAATTTTTTCGGTGTACATCCCGCTTGCGAAGAAGAGCACCAATGTCGTGATAGCAACGAAGAGCAGCCCGCTGGCAATGTATGGGTGCAGTATGACCTCTGTCTCTGGGGAATAGATGTCCGGCAGGAGTCGCTGGAGGAGCCCCTTGTAGGGTATGGCAAGCAGGGATGCCTCGGGGGGCAAGAACAAGACTTCAAGCAGGAGAAACGCAATTACGACCAGCAGCTGGAACAGAAATACTGGCAATCATTGGGGGTCACTGGTTGGTAAGGTCGCTCTCCCTCTCCATATGATAAACAAAGAGAGGAAAAAAGAAGGAAAGAACCCACAACTCTGCGTTTAATACATACATTGGTAGCGTGATTTGCGTCGCTGCAGTCTCTCTGCGTTGGTTTTAAGGCGCTCCTCGAAAAGGAGGATGTCGCTATATGTAGCGGGGTCATTTTGAGGGGAGAATGAGGAAGTGGAAATGGTGGCTGGCCGCGAGGGCATCGTTGCGGTCCACAACGTCTCATTGCCCTCATTGCCCACCTCTTCTTCTCAGCTTTTTCACACGTGCCTCCCCATCTCCCATCTCCCATCACTCCATCACTCTTCCAAACTCCCCCGCATTGAACCCTGCATTCAGCGGCGTCGGTAGTTCTTACTAAACCGAACCGGTACTCCCAGAACAAATATCAAATGTCGGTACCGTTCCTGTCACCTCAGCGTTCTCATCGGTCGTAAAGTGGTCGTTCTCTATATTGGTTGACAGATGATGAAGGTTGGAGACGCAAGAAAAGACCTTTCTTCTGTTTCTGGCTGTTGCCAGATTGCTCCTCTTAATCCCACCGGATTGATAGGCACCACCCACGACAATTCATAACTCCATGGTGTTGTAGTCAATATCGTCTTTTCTTGAAACTTCCTTGGGCGACTTGATTGAATTCAATGGCATTATATTCTTATCGAAGAATCCAGATCATATTTTGATTTCTGGCAAACGACTCAGCAAGTACAGTCAGCGCTGTAATAACCCATAGCTCCCATACCCATAACTGTCAACTCCCATACTTTTTTGGATTTCCCAACTTGGTTTGCGGGGGAAAACCCATAAGTCTGTCACACCCCATAGGCCATAACTTTTTGACCAAATTTTATGGGTTATGACAAAGTTGTTTCTGACTAAGATTGCATGTGCCCACTGTTCACCACCACCACCTATGTAGTCCATACTTATCACTCAAATCCAGTAACTTAGGGAGAATGTAAAATTTTGACTGAGAGCCAGTTCACTACTCACCCCATGATGACTATTTATGATCTCAGAGATGCTCTCAATGTTAGAATAGCTGCCCATAAGGTGCTAAAGTATTGGACTGTAGATAGTTATTAATAGTTCAATCTAATCATAGCTAGCCATGTGTTGTCCATCCATGGACTCCCTGGAGATAGACTGCAGATATTCCATGAATATTGCAGTGATATCATGTGCAGCAATGTGCAGTTACCCCAGGTAGAAACACATGTAGAATATTGGTCTGTGCACATACTTGTTATGATCTCTTTCATTTTTCTTTTATTTTCCTTCCCTTTTCCCTTATCTTATCTAATCAAGGTCAGACATCTCAGAAGACTCAGACATGTTGGACATGTTGGGCATGTTGGGCCATACCAATAGGTCTTCAGTTTGATTCCCCTTAATACCACTTTGTTTATCTTTTCTCTTTTAAACTGTTGTAGTTAGTTGTTTATACTTTAGCTTCTAGATAGTCTACCTCTACATGTAGCTACAGAATGCTCCTCATCTCTATTACACTCTTTGTTCAACATTGCAGGTTGACACCTGAGGGAGCTTGGATCAAGGGTTAAAGGTTATTTGTGAGCTTTTGACATAATCTAGAAGCTACAACTCTCACCTGTCAGAACATCTTGCTGAGACTCATCCATCCTACCAACTTCACTTCCAAGGGCGCTTGCCCCTCCTTTTCATTCTCAGGTCAGGAGTACTCTACTGGCTGTAGAGTCCACTTTGTTATGTTTGCCTAATCACAGGTGCCATTGACCAACCAAGCTTGTTGCCCAGTGCCCCCTCAACGTACCCATTACAGCCAGTGGAGATAGACTGGTGTAACTCACAGAGCATGTAGGAATTGTCATTGGTGCATCCTTGTGTTGGTGCCCACTTCAAAAGAAATCCTTGTTCACTTGTCACCTTGCATGCCTTCTGTTAGAATAGCTGCCCATAAGGCGCTAAAGTATCGGACCGTAGATAGTTATTAATAGTTACATCTAATTATAGCTAGCCACGTGTTGCCACGTGT
>KZ302024.1:18304-94470 GCA_002554575.1 Amanita thiersii Skay4041 | reverse complement strand
TATCTTATCTAAGCGGTGGTCACCTTGCCATTGCCACTTCTCTTGAGAGTCCTATACTTGGTCTTTGGCTTACTGCCTGAGCACTGAGATAGACATCCTTACAAATTATATCACATGAAAGTAGATACTGTACAATGGTCTGTGCACATGTACTCACAGTAGTATAAATACTGGTTCTTAAGACTGTATCTAGCAAAGTTCTATTTCACTCTCTACTACTCACACTTTGTTGAGCCTACCCACTCCAATATGCATTTGAAAGCACTCTAACAAACTGGTAAGAGTTTATTAACCTTACTTAGTGTTACTGTGCAGCACCCTTTTCTACACTCTGCACCCTGCAGGACCTGGTCCTGACAATCATCAACTGCAGTGGGATAATTTATACCATGTAGGGGTTGTTCCCATACAGTGGATTTCTTCTTTCAATACACTGTTTTAAATCAGCTATGACAAACCCTAACCTTGAACATGACTTGTCACCCTTAGGTGCTGCCACACAAAGTATCTATTTGCCAGATGCTGGCCAGCACTTATCACACAGGTGTCAAAGCACTGTGAAAGAAGGGGAAGGAGAGGAAAAGAAGAGGAAAGGATTTTACAGTGTCACAGTGAAAAGAATACTTGGCCTAATATCAACAAGCAATGGACAACAATCACTATATTTGGATTATCAAATTGATTACCTAAATGTTTGCCAGCTCAACCTTCAGGAATGTATCCACATTTCAACTTGCACTTCTGAGTTCCCTACTAGCAGCCTAGTAGCAGGCAGTCCCCCTCCATAATCCCTCACTCCATAATCAGTGACAGTAGAAACTGCTCAAAATTCTGAATGAACATCTGCTATCCTTAATATTACAATGGCAAGAAATCTACTATTTTCACCTGGTCCTTCTTGGGAGAGTCTCAAAGGTGTGCTCCCATTACTGTGTAGTTTGTATTTTGTTTGTGACAGCTGATGTGTGATGAAGAGCCTGAAGATGGACCTTCTACTTCTGATGACCAACTATCACCAGAACCTGTGCTCAGTACCCTCGTGTCTGCTGGTTTGCGCAAGAGAAAGGAGAAGGGACAAAGTACCAGCTATGATGTGGATTGTTTCAAGGCCAAGCGCCCACGCGTCGCCGCGGCAGATGTGGAAGACGTTCAAACCCGGGAATCAAGCAAACTGCGTCAGTTTATTCTTACAACCAAGCTGAATGTCACGTACTAACTGAGTTCAGGTGCCTTTGATCCACCCTCTAGTTTAAGAATCGTATCACCGAGCAAACTGTCGCCAGCCGTTACGCGCACTGGCGTTTCCGCAAAAGAGAGGCTAATGGCAGGGATGTCTAAATCAGTGGGGGGAAGCAACGAGAATCGATCAAGTACGTTTTTTTACATGAATGATTTTACGGGAAATTGTAAGCTTTCGCTCGAACCACAGACAATCAGAAGCCTGTTTCTGGGTGTATGTCATCCCCTTCAGAGATTGTCCAATCGTCCCCCAATCGACCTGGTCTGACCTCATCAATCTCGACTTCTCCCATTCGTGTATCAAGAAGAACTGCTAGGAAAACGGCAACTCATCCTGGACCACGCAAACTCTTCATAAATCTTCCTACGTCCAACACGAAACCTATAAAGAGAGCCACAGAAGAAAAGAGACGACAAGACAGTGTATGTGTGGATACATCCGACTCAGACACTTCATTACCATATGCCCCGACCACCCCTTCTACTCGTATTCCTCTGTTAGGGACACAAAAGCCAAAATCTCAAAGCAGTGATGGGGGTACTGGAAACCGTAGCAACGGAACAATATCTACCTGTACGACGGGATCCCTTCTTTCTACGCATCTTTGTCCGACTGACTTATTCAGGGTTATCACAAGCACCAAAGCCAGTTAAGCAATCACCGACGAAACAACCCGGCAAGTTTCTGTGTCTCATTACTCACGTATCTGTTGTTTTTATACTGATGGAACTCTCGACGGAACAGATCACGACTCAAAACCGCGACCAAGTCCTGTCAACGCGTCACAACCACCTGGTTCTTCACAACACACTACTCACGATGTCATCGAAATATTATCTAGTGACAGTGAGATATCGAATTCAGCAATAACCACTATGCAGAAAGTACAAGCCATGATGAGTTCGCCGCCAAACTCGACACCCCAATCAATGCAGCCAGAAGTTATTGATATCTCTGATAGCGAGAGTGAACCGCCTCCCACTCTCGCTATCCCTTTAGCTCCGAAACGAGACGAACTACCTAAAGAGTCCCCAAGAATCAACACCTCACCATTAGTGAACCCCCTTGAACCGGATATCGGACGGATGCAAGATGAGCCCCCAATACAATCATTACCCAACTCTTCTATCCCCGATGTTGACGTTAACATGGCCATGAACACTACAAAATACCTCAGTTCCTCTTCAGATACGCCAGCCAAACCGATCGGCTGCAAGGAAGGTGCCACTGACTCGCGCGACCTAATGGACGTTGATGAGGGTGCAAGCACCTCTAAGATTGATCAGGGGTGCATTGTCCCAACCAAGGATTCAGTTTCAGGCCTTCAAATATCTTCTGCAAAACCAACCGAGAATCCAGAGATGCAGAATATCTCTTCTCCCTCGCAGAGGTCTTCTTCCGGCAGTGACACTCCGCCAACAAGGCAATATCGCGTCAAACAGTTAGCCAGGAGAAGTGCCAGCGGTATGAGGTACTGGCCAATTCAAAGATCTCAGAAAAGTTCGGGATCAGGGGCCAAGAAAAAGAAGCCCGCTACTAATGACATGGACATGAGTGGACTCCAGGCTGCGCTGCTCTATGCTTCTACTTCCAGGGTAAGTAGACACGATAATCTGTCAAATGAAACCTAGTTGAAATCGTAGCCGCATAGCCGCCCGCTTACCCCGAAAAACAACCATCAAAATATAATAGTCAAATATTGAGCCCTCCTAGCATATCACTGGCTGATGCAATCACTCAAGCCAGTCAGTTCAATACCAAACATACACCACCTCGTCCCCTTCAAGCCCCTTCATCCCTAACCCAGAGAGCTTTCTCTCTTCGTCCAAGGCCTCGTAGTAGTACTGGAGATCTCCAAAAGGCAATTGAAAAGTCAAGTCTTTTTGTGAAGCTGTTCGAGAGTGAATCCCAGCAGCCTGCATCCCCTCAACTTAATAATGGTAACCAAATGTTTACTTTGTCGATGGTGTTGCTAATGCGGCATTTCCCGCAGAAGTGAAAGGAGCACAAACTTTATCCTACCAAGAAACTGATGAACTAAGTCAGCAAATCACAGCATCCTTGGTTGTTTCTTCAGACAAACATGAAGAGCAAAAAGCTCAGTCACCTGACCCCGAAACACAAAGCCGAGACACAGGTGATCACGTTTCCGTTTCAGAACCGGAAACCACTTCCCACCACTTATTAAGCAACCGAACACCTTCACCTCCTACCCAAGAGTCAATAATAGACACTTTAGGCTCCACTGAAGAAAATATCTCTGACCAAAATGAGGAAGATTCTGCATTAGAGTACATTGATGAGCCTCAACATGGCCCAGAGATTAATATAGACACCATCCTTGGTGGAACTGCCCAGAGACCTGATGTATCACCTGGTCAGAGCCATCAAAAACTG
Organism: Amanita thiersii Skay4041; assembly: GCA_002554575.1. Taxonomy (NCBI): domain Eukaryota; kingdom Fungi; phylum Basidiomycota; class Agaricomycetes; order Agaricales; family Amanitaceae; genus Amanita; species Amanita thiersii. Next base: position 90,833 of record KZ302024.1, on the reverse strand, counting down.
GAAAATGGTAGAAGAATAGCTACTCCAAGGTTGTCTCCCTCGAGGAGCGACCCGGAGAGTGGAGTTCAACACACATACCTACCCCAGCTTTCACGAACATTCTCAACTCCTGATAGATTCTCCACGCAGGATCTCGAGATTGCAGGTTTTACTATCCTGACTTGGCATGCATATCGCCAAGGTTTATTGAATTCAAGGCCGAGATATTGCTCTGCAAAGGATCTTCCGCATTCCCTTCAAGATTATGTCAACGAGATGCCGGAGTGGACTCGCTGTTGCCCTGACATGCGCACTATATTTACTGCAGCCATTCAAGAAAACACTGCTTTTGATGAACCCGAGGCCCCTCCAATAAAGGTGGAAAACACTATTGACGCTGAATTAACTCCTCCATGGGAATTCCACTATTCGAACCAGATGTGGCACAGTGAAAAAGTACCTCCTCCCGAATACAAAAACCTTGTTAGCTGTAACTGTATTGGAAGATGTGATCCCAAGTCGGGAGATTGTGCCTGTGCACAACGGCAGCGCGAAGCTTTGGAAGACCAGAATGCCGATTTCGCATACGACAACAGGGGTCGACTGAAGGTTGATGGTTACCCGATATTTGAATGTAATGATCTTTGCGGATGTGACGATGACTGTCGTAACAGAGTTCGTGTCGTAATTAATTTTTTTTTTCTCTCAAGGAACTCGAGAACTTATTCCAGAATGCTAGGTTGTCCAACATGGCCGAACATGTGCAATCAGTATTAAGAAAACGGAATTGAAAGGCTGGGGTATGCCGTAACATCCTTTCATGGAATTCAAACTCTAACCCAATTTTTTTCATAGGCGTGTTCGCAGAACAGAAGAAGATCTACAAAGGTGCCTTCATCGGGATATATGCAGGCGAACTGCTCACCGAAGAGGAAGGGGAAGAACGAGGCGTGTAGGTTTCAAAGATTGGTTCAGTCGAACTGAATTATTGACTATGTCGCCCTCTCCTCCTCCTACCTGTTTTTCTTCGCTAGTAACTATGACAAGTTTGGTAGAACCTACCTTTTTGACATCGACTTCCACCACCTTCACAAAGATTCTCCCGACTGGACCTCCAAGTACACAGTTGATGCATATCATGCCGGAAATGTATGTATATTCCGTTATCGCCTCATGGCCTGATAGAACACTAACATATTGGACGATAAAGTTTACCCGTTTTCTGGTTAGGCTCCGTGTTTTCTTCCTGTTCCGCCTTAGCAAGCCTTCTCAATCGTTTCTAGAACCATTCTTGTGATCCGAATTGTTTCTTGAACCCTTGTTATATCAACGATGGTAACATCGATAAGCCACTTCTTGCCGTCTTTGCTGCGAGAGATATCGAGGCTGGAGAAGAACTGTGTTTCAGCTACTCTGGAGATGTCGATGAGCAAGACGATGATGATGATAACGACGATACGCTTGATCAAGATAGAAATGGCCTGATCTATTCCGAGTGCCATTGTGGTGCCCTAAATTGCAAAGGTCGGTGATAACCCCTCCTGTTCATCAACACGTTCCTTGTTGATAACCCCCCCTACCCACCTTGTAGGTCGTTTATTTCGGTAACTTCTGGACGTCATTTCTAGTTTTTTCTCTCCACGAACCAATTCCTCATTATACCACTCTACTTTAAAAGGGTACCCTCCTATACACAAGATTCCATTGAGCTAATGTATACTATGTGAACTTTGCATTGCATGTCATTTTTGTGATACACTCAATTTCTAAAGGAAAAAAAGAAAAAGAAAGGAAAAGAAAAGAAAAAAGAGAGCCTTTTATGCCACACAAAACGGGTCTAATCATCCTCTATGACTATGACCTCGTGGCGAGAGGGCACATTACTTGTGCCCTCAATTGCACCCGAGTTTGGCCCTTGCCTTCTCTTGTGGGTCACTGGAGGTAACCCTCCCGGATCAGCTTCTAGTTGGTTCTGGATACTTCTTTTTCTCTTTCCAAGACCTGTTGCATTGCCTCGCTCTTGAGAACTTGTCCGCTCTTCATCGGAGCCACTGACAATTATCAGGGTTTCGCTTTCTACTGGTGCTGCTGCTGCTGGAGGCGACCTGACGACCCGCGAGGTACTAGGCCCAGGATTGCCGGGTGCGGGACCAACATCTCTTCGTTTTCCTCGTGTCCGAGAAGTAGCAGGCGGTACTGTTAGCGGGGGTATGGATCTTGAGGTTGTAGATGATGTTGTTGAGGACGGAGGTGTCGTGATAGGTATTTGAGGAGGGGCTAGAGGGACAGCAGTGGGCTTAGGCCGGGCATGCCGATCAGTCCATAGACGCGCGGTGCTGTCATGTAGTTGTCGATTCCGAACGAACTGTGTCGCTATCGATGGAACTTGAAGAAACACAAGAACAATAAGGCCCGGATAAAAGAATGACGAGCATGAACAGCTTTTCGTACCTAATGGGTCCTCTGTTGTGTTGGGCAAAAATCGATATCAGTTTTTACGCGACTTGGGAAGCAGGAGGAGGGGGGTCACGTACTCGGATTTGGGTCCGTTAGGAGGGAAGAGAGGGAAAGCATCACTTTGAAGAGTGAGAGTGCCGGGGACCAATTCTGCTTTAGGATGTCTATGCAAATGTTTCCTTGTTCAGATATCTGGACACATGAACAAAGTTGATTGTGTCATTTGTGGTACGGAGGGCGAGGAAGAAATGTTGACACACGTTCATATGGTATATTCTGCCGCGTACCAGAAAGGATAAATTAGCACCACGAAGCCATGATACGAACAGCCTAACCAAGCATACCGAGTTTTGAAGACCACCCTTGGCGCGGTGAACCTGTAGTGGTGAACAGTCAGCCAACGAATCATTAAGGATCCCTCCCCCCCGCACACATACGGATAATCACTGGCTAATGTGATGTCCACATCAAAAATGCCACCTTCATAAACACTGCCTTGAGGTCCCGGTATAGTCCCCTTCCAGTTAAACAAGTTGTCGTCCGACGGTATGAGGGTCATCGGTCCGAGGTCTTCCTTCTTGAGGTCGTTTATTTCCCGATGAATGCGTTTCAAAGTCGTCTACGATGCCTGATTGAAGTAAGGATATTCTAGGTTTTGAGGGATACTTACTGCTGAGGCTAGATGAGGTGGCATGGTGGGTGTTGGTTAACTGGGTCGAATGTGTGGGGGTGCAGCCTTTGTAAATAAGGTGAAGAGGAGACAGAAATAGCAAATCAAATACCAAAAGTCACACACTGTCACACACCTCTTTTCCTCCACTCTTCCTCCCCCTCTTCCCTTTGCAGCTCCAACTCCTGATGTCCCTGAACTTCGTAAAAGGTACCTGAAGGTTCAAGACAGCTGCGTTTAATGAAAGAAGCAACAAACAGAGCAGCAGACTTCCCCCCACCTCCCAAAAAAAAACTAAGCCGTACCGCCGACGGGGATCGAACCCGCAACCTTCGCCTTAGGAAAGCGACGCGCTACCATTGCGCCACAACGGCTTGTTATTTCTGACAAACCCGTAAACACACATCTTGTCGAAATTTCACACCTCTCTCCTTCTCACACCCAGAAACCAGCTGCAAATCTCCGGCAGTGGGTCCTGCTTGTGCCCAATCTCATTCTAAAACCAACATGTCAGGGAAATCCATCAGCACAAGCACACTTAGTCTCCGCTTCATGCAAAATGCGCAGCGGGCTAAATTCATGAAAGAAGTGGACATCGACAAGGCAGAAGTCAAAGATGATGCGCAGTGGGATGTTGGGCAGGAGGTGCGGGAAGCTTGGGGAATAGCGTCATCCTCTAGTCAAGATACGTCGTATGTTTTTTCCTCTTCTCGCGAATTGACGCGTTCGCTTCTGCGCAGGCGCTAATCTTGTATAGACAATCATCAGTCGTCCACGAGGCATCGTACATCCCATTCCTTTTCCCAGATTCCTCAGATGTCACCACCACCGCCAAAGACCCAACACCACAAACCCGTCCAAAAGGACGTCGGATGTTTAACTCAAAAGGCGACGAACTTGACCAAGAAACTAACAAGGTTTGGTATATTTACCCATTTACATCTTTTGACTACCTTCCAAACCCACATATATCTACCAACAGCAAGAACCCGAAAAACCAGAAGAACCGCTTAAAGCACCTGAACCAGAACAAGTGAAAACGGGTGGCAGGTGGGGAGGACTGCATCCGGCACCACTTCCCCTCTCTGCTGGCGGACAGTTTCTTCGGGGCTTTGACTCTTTAAGGGCCACCAGAAAGACAAAGTCAGCCAAAGAAGCCATCTTCGACAACACCGGCGTGGGGGCTGACCTTCGATCTGTATCGTCACTGAAACCCACAACCAACCCTTCTTTCATGAAACCTTCTGGTGTAGACGCTCCTCCAGATAATACTAAGAAAAAGTCTTCTTATCCTGAAGTGACAAGTCCTGAAAGGAAGTTTAAACGCTTCTATGAAATGGACGAAGCTAGTGAGGGCAAGGTTAAAAAACGGAAGAAGAAAAAGCAAGAAACCTAGGCCAAGGAAATGCCCATCCACAATACACAAGCATTTCGAGGTATGACCGCGTTCTACGCCAACTTGATTACAACTGCATGTCATTTAGCCCCCATTCAACCCGGCAGAGGCAGCGCAGAGCTATCACAACTGCTTCTTTTCTGCTTCTCTTGCGGATGAGGAGTCCAGACTATCCACTACAACAAATACCTTCTACTACTATTGGAATAGTATAGGATATGTGGTATAGTGTTCCCTGTAACTCGGATGTTTTGTTTTGCATACCCTCTTGTAACATGTAAAAAAGAAAAACACAAAGCATACACTTGAAAACAAAACAAATGAAAGCATTTCGACAGCATTGCACATGATTCAGTCATAGTGTTCGTCATCATCTGAATCATACAAATTTGTATTCCTTGAGACGCCCTCCCCTTCAAAGTAATCACCCTCCTCTTCAGAACTGTAGTCGGCCCATGCCTTAAGCACGGGTCTGCCTCTTGCTGGTTGGCTTTCTTTTTTCAGCTCTTGAACGACACCTTCCTCAGGGGTATCTGTTCCTTCTTCCGAACTTTGGTCGGCCCATCGTCGGGGCTTGCCTTTCGCTGGTTGTTTCTGCTTTTTCGGTTCTTCGTCTTCCTGCTTGTCCTCCTCCTCTCCTTCATTGTTGTCATTCCCTTCTTCTCTTTCACCAAACACACTCTCTTCAACCTTCTTAATGAACCCCTCGTCCTCCTGTTCATTCCACTTCCCATCTTCCTTTTCTTCAAGTTCTTCCATTGCCGCCTTCTCCCTCCTCTGCACCCTCCTTTCTTCCCTCCTTCTCTCTTTTTCCGCAAACCTCTCCTGCCTCCTGGCCTTTGCATATTCGGTACATATTCCCTTCTTGCACTTTCCTCCATGCACCGGACATAGTGTTGTCTTCTCTTCCCTGGCGCGGAGCGCAGCTGCAGTCACGCTCCCCGTAGGTCGATACATCGTAGTGCTCCACGGATTCTCCGGTACGTCTTCCTTCTGTTCCACTTCTTCCCGGTCATCCGCTTCTGTTATCGTAGGTGTATAACGGCTCGCTTTTTTCCCTTTCCCTTTCCCTCCCAAATTGACAGAGACGCTGCCTGCCTCTGAGGGTTGATAAACACTCGCCGTCTCCCAGCTTTCTTGGTAAGAACCGTCATAGGTTTCTTCCGTGACGTAATCATCGTCATGTTCATAGTGACTCGAATCGATGGTAATAACCACTTTTTCTGGTTCTATCGCAGGCTTTTTGGTCAAACCTGGAGGAATTGGCATCTGGGGAGACACGTCAGTCCTTTCCGGAGGGGACGTGGTTGACTGTGCGTGATTCGAGTGACGAGAAGGCCCAAGTCCCGGAGGAGGGAAATAAACCTCAGGAGATTTGGTAGAGGTAGCCTTGTTACTAGTCGAGGGTGCATTCTGCGGGGCAGAAGTCGAAGAGGCAGGCAAAGGGGACCGGACTGGAGCTGGCTTCTTGCCCCATACAGATTGTGATTGAGCGGACGCGACAGGTGGGGAGGTCGGTGCCGGCTTTTTACCCCACGCAGATTGTGCGGATGCGGCCGGTACGGGAGTTGGTGCAGGCTTTTTTCCCCACGCAGATTGGGGTTGAGCCGACGTTGGTGACGGCGCAGGTGCACTCTTCTTCTTGCCAGCAGACGAGGAGCCAAGTGTCGGGAACGAAGCTGACTGGCTAGACGTCCAACCTGATTGAGGCGCCAAAATAGGCTTATCCCCTGATGGAAATTAAAACATGTTAGCTTTCAGCTTGTTTACACAAAGAATCGAGCTGCATACATGTCGTTGAACCTCGACCTTTCGGAGCAGCAGCAGACGCCTTCTTCTGCGATCCACCACCTCGATTAGCAGCGGTCTTCCCACGTCCAACTCCGTCCTTGCCCTGTTTTGACTCGATCCAGCCTTCCGAACCAACGACTTTTGAGCAAAGAGAAATAAATAATTGCTGTCAACAAAACGTGCTTCGAGCACCGTTTCAGGCTCACAAAGCACCTCACCTGGACGGGGCGGGGGGGCAGCCGTTGGCGGGGGCTTCGTCCCTACTGGTATAGGCCTACAAAGTGCCTTTTCCATCTTATTTTCAGGTGGAGTCGTGCACCAATACGTCGTGGGGTACGGAAGTTTGATATGCCTGTTCAAAGGAAGATCAAAAAAAAAAAAAACTCGAGAAATAAAACAGTATCAATCAACCATACTTGTTTTTGACCCCCCATCCGTGGAAAAATACATCTTCAACGAAAATACACTTCCACCCTTGACATGACGGGCGCATATACTCAGGGAACATGAGTCGTAGAGGGAAGGCTAAAACAGCTCACCATCTTTTTGGACTTCCCTGTCGGTGGTGTATGTGCTGTAGAATATCTGACTTACAAGCTCCTTCTCGTCCTCCTGTGGTTCCTTGAGGAACTCGGACCAGCGATGTTCTCCAAGAAGCCGTTCGGGCTCTTTGAACTCTTTGGACACGGAAAACTGCACCATTCCACGTGCCTAAGAACAGATGTTAGTCAGCATCCAGAGCATATGTTCGCATAGTACTTAGTCGTTGAACATGGGATATATAGACGTGATTCCATCCCCAGTAAAGAGGAGGGAGAGACCGGCTCACCTTTGGCTTATAATAAACACAATACAAAGATTCATGACCCCCAAGAACTGTCGCTATCCATCGACAGAACGGAATATAGTCGTCAGGGAGTTCAAAGTCAGCATGTAGAGGATAAGGCTTATAGCATGTGTAGTACTTTGCTTCTTCGACCGCTTCGGGCGTCTTTACGCGTTTAACCATCCTGTCACTGTGCGTTCAAAGCAACCAAACCTCCCACAGGATGCGAGCGAGCGAGGAAAGTGCTGAGAGTGCAGTGCCAGAATCGGGGTTTGGACCCTAATCCTATCTATGTGCGCTGGCATTTATCAGTCTAACCCGTGTGCTTCTCTTTTAACCAAATCGAACGCTATCAAACCTTGCAGAGGGGCTGTTAGCAGCAATCTAAGATAAAATCAATATCTCAGTGATAACGGAAACACTGAGGTGTGAGTGGGAAATGTTCGTGTAGATAAGGTTAGGTACAAAATAAGAACAAACACAGACTTAGCCGTGCGAGCTCGTACTCCAACAGGGGCTTCTGCTGAACGAGCTGTCAGGGCCCTGGGTCCGTGCTACCAATGCGCCGTGTACAATGAATCTGAGGAGATGAGTGTGATTATCAGAACAAGAATCAGATAGACAAATAAAGATGAATGTAATTACGTGTTATATTGGCGGCCATGAGAGAATTGATAACGCCCATACACATGTATGGCTGGCTTCAACTCGTGGAGACGCAATTAGGTCACAGGGAAGCTAGTACATGATCCACGTTGCAGGTAACTCCCAGATTTTGGCAGGGATTGCCTGATAAATATCCTAGCTCCACCTTCGCGGTCTAGACCCCAATGGCCAACCCTTCTTTGTGATTATAGTACACGAAAATGGTTCTTATACTTTTCGATACTATCAGCTCTCTACAGCGCGGGCTGGCGACTCCGACATGATTAACCCAATCCCAAGCAGCTGAACCTCCCTGGACTGAAGTAAAAGGCATATACATCTAGTCACGAACAGAATGCAGATCAAGCGGAAGGGATTCAAATTAAACAAAGGTACCAGGTCCCAATCAATTGCAAAAAAATTCCAATTATCACTGGCCTTGAATACTTTTCCCCCCACTCCTGTGACGCACTACGGCCGGGACAGCAACAAGACGGTTATGAGAGGCATTCACGGCACGTGGAACATCCGTTGCTGGGCCAGGACGCTCTAATCCCCACCCAAACATCTTCCCCAGACTCGCTCTCAGCGAATCATACACGGCTTGGTGCGGCGCCGGATGTATCGAGTTGACGACATGTGTTAGAATGAGTCCCGATATAGGCGAGAAAGTGTACGTTGATGAGCTGGAATGTCCCCATGTCAGACTCGAACAGGCGATAAAAGACAAGCACTTACACATTCCATTCTCCAGGAGCCCCACTCACCCTGGCGATCCCAACAACTTTAAGCCCAACAAGTAAACTCTTCTCTCTATTTATCAGTCTCTTTTTCCCTCCAATAAGTTCTCCACTACCAACTGGCCCAGTCGTCTCGCTGTCTATATGCGCCCATTCTCGCTCTGCACTACGCAAATTAGGATCCCCAGATTCTTGCTTTGGATGCGCAAATGCGACGTTGAGATTGTTCATTGCACTGATACCGTCATTAAATCCATTCGTGGTGCCATCTGGGGGTGGACGACCAGAATTAGGTGTCCAAACTTCAAACTTCCGGAGCTCAACATGCAGGTCTGTGTACAGTGCCTTTAGGGTGTGTCTAACAAAGGCAGAGGATGCAATGTAAAGCGGAAGGCCTAGAACAATATATATCAGCAACTATATCCAAGGGGGCAATATACGAGAAGCACCTTCCAAACGAAGAATTTTGGGAAACGGAGGGGGAAGCTGGATTGGAGGGGTGTACGACAACCTAATCTTGCTGCTGTAGATAGATTCATCGGGGGAGGTAGGCTGCTTAGCGCTTAGCAGCGACAAGCTTGATTTTAAACTTTCATTTGATTCATTGAGAGGATGCGCCCTATTAGCTGTTGAGCCGTTGTTCATAGTGCGGAAGGAAGATGTTCCAGGCATGCCAGTGATCGTGTCGACTGAAGTAACGAGGCCAGTGTTGAAAAAGTCTGGGAAGGTATTTTGGAGGACAAATATTGCCCGTCCTGCAAAAATGGGGTCAGTTGACGGTTTGGACATGTCTCGCAAGCCAATGTCAACCTGTGCGAATCTCCCATTCTTGGTCGGATATGGGAGGTGGGTTGTCTGGGTCGAAATGTGATTCTGTATCTGGAGGTCGATTGGATCGCAAGCCCAGGTCAGATAGGAGGCGTGCTTGTAAGCGAGTGTGTATTAGCTGCTTTACTGGTCTATGAGCATTTCGACAGAGCATTGGTGGATGGAGATGGGGATGAGAGTGGGGGGTGGAGTATGGGGTCGGCTGGCACGCGTCAAATGTTCGGCGCATTCCGAGTCATTGTTTGCCTACAGGTTCTAAAGTAAACAATGCGATCATACTTCTTCAAGATAACCCTGCACGATGAGATGTTCGATATCAGCGCGGCGAACCATAAATCGCTGACCCCTCTTGAAATCGATGCTACCCAATTCTGTCTGTATGACCCCACAGTCTTTGACGACCTGCACCAGTACGTGGATGTTCTTTGGCGGGTTCGTGATGCTCGCCATGATATCAAGCTCTTGAGAGAACTCAGAACGGAATTCCATGACGGACGAATTATACTGTCGCAGGTAGTCGACTTCGTGTGGCGAGAGTTTGCCCCTCAGCTCCTGGTTAGAGAGCATATGAGGAAGCGCGCCTCCGACTGCCCAGTACATGTCGCGTAGACGACTCATCCGATGAACATGATACGCGAGGAGACAGCGTTTATTACGGAGGATCGCTGTTTGTATGATGAGCAGCGCAGGTTGGGGTGGTCCTGGTTTCTGGACAAGCTCGAGGGCGGCTTTCTCTAGATCTCGTTGTTCACGGATAATAGATCGTACAAGGGTATCGTTGTATTTAAAGAGAGTATCAGTTTGCGTCGAACGTTTTGATTCCTGGACGAGTTGGGTTGCAAGTTCACAGTACTGACGTACGTCGGACATTTGTCACGTCGTCCCTTGGGAACTGTGGTATTTGTCGATGGAGGGGGATGTAATATGTGACGTGACGTGTAAGTGACATAGTAGTGACATATGTGTGACTATGTTTGTTGTATCAAATGAATCAATTAAACGAGTTAGTTATGGCTGATTCAAAAGACATTGAGAGTGCCACTACTGCAATCATATTAGAGTGAGTCTCATCTCTTTTCGTATCAATACCTTCCTCATTGTCTACAGTGGCATAGTGCCAGACAGCAGAACTCGTCGCTACGATCGTCAGCTACGGTGCGTACAATCATCTTACTAATTCATTTTTTGCTTAGTTGAGGTTCGCTGTACAGACTTTGGGCTGCATCAGGTCAATCAGCACTCGAGCACTCAAGAATACTCGTCCTTTCAAGTTCAGCAACCTCCTCTTCGATCCTGAAAAACCTTGTCTTGCCTGGTATCGGTCACTTCACCATCCTTGATAAGAGTATTGTCACCCCTGAAGACGCGGGTAACAACTTCTTTCTTGAAGGTCCCGACAGCATTGGTAAATCAAGAGCTGAAGAAACAGTTCACTTCCTTGCCGAACTCAACGAAGGTGTCGATGGCAGAGCTGATACGCGTGAGCTTCGGGAGCTGTTGAATGACCCAAAAGGTGCTGCAGAGTGGCTGGGTACCTACACAATCGTGATTGCACATAATCTCGACAATGGACTCTTGGAGAAACTGTCAACATTGCTTTGGGAGGATGAATCGCTGCCACCACTAGTTGTGGTCCACTCGGCAGGGTTCTTGGCTGAATTTGCAATACAGTTCCACGAGCACACTAGTGAGGCCTTTCGTTCCTTCTCTCCAATTTTATTTGACTTTGACGGATGTAGTTATCGAGAGCCACTTGGAATCCTCTCCATCTCTTCGTATTGATAAGGCATTCCCAGCACTGCGGGACTACGCACTTTCCCTCGACTTCCAAAACATGGATCCAACAGACCACAGTCATATCCCTTACGTTGTCATCCTCGTTCGAGTATTAGAAGAATGGCGAAACACCGTATGCTCCCCCTCTCTTACATTCCCTTCGCCCACCTCCATCTGACAAATCCATTATAGCACAACGGCCTCCCACCACAAACATATCCCGAAAAACAAGCCTTCAAGGCTAAAATCTCCAGCATGAAACGGAAATTCGACGAAGAAAACGTTGAAGAGGCCGAATCCCAAGCGTACCGTTGTTGGACAACCTCAGCCGTTCCCTCTGAGATATCCGCTCTCCTTTCCGACCCGCGTTTGTCCCAACCGGCTTTGTCCCTACCTCCGTTCTTCCGGTTGTTGAAAGCACTCAAGAAGTTCACGGAGAGGCATGATATACTTCCGCTTACCAGTACATTGCCCGATATGAAGGCGAACACGGAGGAGTACGTGAAACTGCAAAGGATGTACAAGAATCGCGCAGCAGAGGAAAAGGCCGAGATCAGAGAGATATTGGTAGAAGATGGAGGTGCAGAGGGTGTGGACGATGTCTTGATCGATCAGTTTGTGAAGAATGCTCATAGATTGAAAATACTGAATGGAAGAAAGTGGGGCACGCTGGAGAAGGAGAAGGATGGTGAAAGAATAAGTACGAAGGACAAACTTTGTTGGGAACGTTTTCCTTTGACTGACCAGGCTTCTTGTAGTTAATGCCCTGGAATCCTCACCTAAGCAAGCAGCGACACACTTTGGACTCTCAGCGCTCCAACGTGTGTTATCCAAGCGGGGAAATACGAATCAGAGTCAGCGGCAAGGGCAGCTGCAGCCTCCCAAGATTACCATCGAGGAATTGACAGCGGAAGCACAGGCACTTTTGCCTTCTGGAGCGTCACTACCAGAGACGGAATGGAACGAGGTTGCAGGGGAACTGTAAGCTTATCCGCTCTCTCACCATAGAATCTGCTATACATCTTGCTCATTGAATTCATCCAGTGTTCGAGCACCGACAGCAGACCTTCCCAACAGCGCAGCCTTCCTAGGCGGTCTGGTTGCACAAGAGGTGATCAAGATGATCACGAAGCAATATGTTCCTGTAGATGGTATATGCGTGATAGACTTGATTGAGACTTGGACGGGTGTCATATGAAATACAATGGCATGTGTATTTTTAATAGTTCATTTGTACAACCACAGACAATCTTCCAACAAGACACAGTTTCCAGTCACGGAATGAACTCGCCCACGAAAACCAAAACTTATAACAAGAAAGGAGGTCCCCCTTTTTTCTCAATATGATTACATAGCGCAATTCCTTTTACACCCAAGAACAGTAAATTGAATGGCAGCACGCGGCGAGGCGCATTGATAATCCAAACCCCTGTCACCATCATGCATACTCGCTTTAGACATCGTCCTTCTTATCTGCTACTGATGTAACTGATGATGTAGTGACAGAATCTGTATCCTCGAAGCCCATTTGGGATGTGTCATAACCGTGCGCCTCCAAATATTCCCGGAACTACGTAACAAATGTCAGTTACCCACAGACAGGTTTATTCAAGGTGGTTATAAACATACCTTACGATCCTCTTCCTCTATGCCATCTTGAGTCAAAGGTTCGACGAAAAAATAGGCGATAATGACACTGAGAACCGCCAATCCTTGTAGGGTAATGTGTGATAATCACTATTTCACTCAAGGTAGTTTAAATCGTAAACGACATACCACTGGCAACCCAGAATGGCCCAGTGTATCCTCGAGGGGAATTAGGTCCGCCAAATGCTGAGAATTTGAGCTTGCTGTAACAACAACTGATACGTTAATCGTACCATCTATCAATGGAGGGAATGCTAAAACCTTTTATGAGTAGACATTAAGTAATACAAGATCTTGACTCCACCTCATATACCAATAAAAGCACCAAGTTTGCCCATGGCCGCCGCGATGCCAAAGTAATGGCCTCGAACCGCTGTAGAACTAGTCTTACTCGCCAAGAGAAGTGTACAGAGCTCCGGACCTAACTCCATTTTGTGAACCCCCTCGATATATGCGAAAGAAACTGCAAGACTAACCGAATTCGGCGCAACTGATGAATATCTCATACAGTACCTGCTGTAGTCAGAGACACATATGTTCGAATTGACGAAACACCTTACTGCAAACGCTGCGATTTGGTTTGTAAGACTATGTCATGTATTGAGGTTCTGAAAAGTTAAGATCGATAGAAAACGCACTGGACATATAGGCCACTTATAATAAACCCATCTACAGCCTGGAGCACTAATCCCATAATCTTGGTGCATTATGAGTTTTGTACCACGGAGAATGGAACTACGGAACCAACCATGGTCCATTTTGCCCCCAAGAGTGTCCCTGGAAAACAACCAATACAGATACATATCACATCGTCTCACGACGTACCTGGCATGTAAAGCATGCTTGAATAAAAATTTTTAGCATTGAATATAACGACACAAGCAGATGCTCTCACTAGATAACAACATTCCAACCAAAAACGACTGATAAGTCCGTTGAGCCACCAGTGATGCTACTCTAATGAGAAACCCATAGGTCGATGTTTGAAACTGAACCAACTTGTTAATTATAATAGAAGCAAACAGGCCAAACTGCAGACAACTCTACTCATGGCTGCTTCATGCGAGTAAGATTTGCTTACTGGATACCTAAGCTTTCCATTAGTTTGCGCTAACTCGCATATGAATGTACATACACGATGAAATCAAACAACAACCTAGGTATTGCTTAGCGATCTGGGTAAAGTAATACGGATGGTCGATTCATACCAAATGATGCTGATCGCTGCCAAGGACACTCCGTATCTCCGAATAACAAGCGTGTAAGGAATACGAGTCCGCTTCATCGAGTCCTGGCGATATCGCACAGGTTCCTCCATATTAAAGCGCCAAATGAAAACCGCTGTTGCAGAAACCATTCCAAGGCCTAGAGATAATCTCCATACAGCACGAAGATGGTCGTTGCCAAATCTATATAGCTTGGTTATGAAGACGATTGCTTAGGGCTTAGTATCCGCAACTCACATCCAAAAGAGAACGAGCGGCACGAATGACGACATCACGAATCCGAAGCAGATCATATTAACTAGATTCGACATGAATTAATGAAGGATAATGAGATTTGAGAGAGAAAACTGACTAGTAGCGAGAGCGAACCAACGGTTTTGGGTATTTTTACTAATTGTATGCCCCTCTGATTGTTTGCTTCTTTTCTCAGAGTCTTTGTGAATAGTTAGTCTAAGCTCTGAATAGAACCCCAGAAATGATCTCGTGGGCACTTATTTATGATTGTGACATCATGCTCTGGCTCCAGATCATTACCGTGTCCATCGACATAATGTGGCCGTTGGTGACCATTCGATATCACTTAACTATAACAAGTTTCCTTCTGGGTATAGGTGTAGGGGCCGAGCACCCTTGTGGATCTGTGCCCGCTTCTCAGCGGACTTCTTTGAAGAATCAAGTTGGGATGTAGATTGGGACCTACAGTATTCACATAAGTTCAGTTTTTCAACGTTTGGCGCGATAGCATCCAAACTTTCGAGTTGCCTTTTCCTATCTGTCTTGAGGCCGAGACAAAGGCGGAAGAAAAAGAACACCGATAGTCCTGATCGAGTGACAAGTGTGCGTTCCATCACCATCTTATAATACTTTATCCATCTTCATGGGCAAACGGTCACACCCAAGTCGGTCACGCGCAATACCTCAAGGGGCATAAAGGTCCAAGGAGCCAATTCATAATAGGCATCACCGATATACCTACAAAGATCGGCATGATTGTGTAAACAGTGGGATTGACCAAACCGCACCATAAGAGTACCAAGCGAGCACGGTGTCATATTGGACCAACTGGACTTGAGAAAGTAGAAATCAACTTCAAACTTTGTTGCAATTCCAAATCCACAACATGTCGATAGATGCCACCGACACTTTTGACAGAAGTTGTAATACTCAACAACTCTTTTTAAAACGACATGAAATCCTTTTGTGGGATTTGTGGTCATATTGCCACCGAATATGCACGAAGAGGCCCGCCGAGGCCATGGGAATTTTAGTGATGATGGTGGAAGTAGAAGAAGCTTTGGCCTTGACCGCCACCAATACACGCAGACACGTGGGTCAGATTCACTTCGTACGTTGACTGTTCATATCGTCCTGTCATAGCAGTTCATAACGTCTCCAACTGGCATTAATATCGAAAGCGCCTTGTGAGAAGAACTTTCCGTACGGCAACTGTAAAACCCGAACTAAGTCTGGTCTATGTCGTTGTGAGATCACAGGCCCAGAAAAGGGACGCAGTGATAATGCGACTCAATAACAATCCCATGCCTGTAGATGGACCTGAGCTTGCCCTCGCCGAGTTGTTAACTGGCCTACCACGATGTCGCTTCGGGACCGTATCAGAAGGGTATCGCTCATATTCACGTAAGGGATCGCTTGCTCTATCTAATCGTTTATCAAGTTGTGGAACTGCACTCCTCTCAAATGGTAGTGTGAAATTGTGCCCCCGGTTGATGTCGCGTTCACTCAGGTGTTTGGCCCACAGGATATGCTAATGGTGTCATCGGGAGCGGTATGTCGTTGCAGATTCACTAGAGTCCAAAGGTCGAACTTACCTTATCCCACAGTGAACACAAGTCCGGTTTTATACTACCGCACCTCCCAGAAATGAAACTTATTCTTCTCTTTAGTTTTGACCCGCATATATGGTTCCGACTTCCTGAAAAAGCACAACTATAGTGTCATAATTAGTAGTCTGGGCTTTGCAGGTACGGTCATCGGGATGCTGCTTTTTGGTATGATAGCCTTCTATGAGTGAGCTTTGTAGCCTGGCTTAAATATTGGCTGCAGGATATCTCTCTGATAAAATCGGTCGGAAGTTCGGCATGGCACCATCGTTTTTGCGTAAACTTGCGTTTCTAAGTTTATTCCCGGAATAGATGGCTGCCTCAGGTATCGTCGCTCTCTTTTCTGGCCTTTCTGAGGTGTGCGGCGTCTTCAGGTGCCCACGGAAGTGTCGGAGGTTTGCTCAGTATGCTTGGCGCGATGCGGTACGTGAATTTGATATATGTACAACCCCAGTGATTTTTACTTAACAGTCACAAGCTTCCTCCTCGGTATAGGTATAGGGGCCGAGAACCCTTCTGGATCTGTATCTGCCTCTGAACAATCGGAAGGGCAAGCAATTAGTAAAAATGCCCAGCATCGCTGGTTAGCCTTTGCAACTAGTCAGCTTTTGTTTCGCTAGAATTTCGATGCCTACTAACTCCACAAACATCTAGATAAGATGATTGACTTCGGGTTCGTGATAGCTGCATTTGTGCCACTTGTTCTTTTTTGGATGTAAGTTGTCTATACTGGGCGTTAGAGTATCCATGTTTACGATCCAACCCCGCAGATTTGGCAATGACCATCTTCGTGCTGTGTGGAGATTGTCCCTCGGACTTGGGATAGTTCCTGCGCTCTGTGTCTTCCTTTGGCGCCTGAATATGGAGGAGCCTGAACGATATCGAAGAGACTTCATGAAGCAAGCACGTATTCTTTACATGCTCGTCATTCGGAGGTACGGAGTGTCCTTGGCGACCATTAGTTTCATCTGGTATGCAAGCTCATTTGATCAAATAGCCAAACTTATTCAATCATTCATAGGTTCTTATACGATTTCATAGTGTATGTATAATGATATGCGAGTTGACATAGGCTGATTAAAGGCTTAGGTACCCAGTAAGTAAACCTCACTTGCAGGGAGTAGTCGTGTCTTCAGTCGTCTTCAGTTTGGTTTGTTCTCTTCTATTATAATCAACAAGTAAGTTCGAGCCTCAAGCATCGGATCATGGGTTTATCAAGAGAATAGCATAGACGAAACGTGGGAAACCGCCTCATGCCATGCCGACCTCGGCAATCACCGAAAGTCAACGTCTGCCTTCGGCATGCCCGCTTGAAAGACACGACTTTAAGCCACCGAACAGAGACGCGTCTCGTCGGCACGTCCAACGGCTTGTATAATTGTACAAGCGCGCGGCACTTTTTCATCTAAAAAAGGACAAGTCATATCTAAACACAGTAAATCGGGGGGGGGGGCTGGGTTATTGTTCCGTCCTATCTAATTTAAGGCGCTCCTTTCAATCGCAGAACGGATATATACCCTTGGTTTCCCTCTTATACCATGAGTCTTGTTCGTCATACTGCACCTCTAGTCGCCACTCTCAAACCAGGTTTCTCATTGGCCAGCACCGCTGCAAGGTACCACACTGCCACACATGCCCTCTCCATTCTTCGTACCCCTCGTTCCTCTAACCAACGGATGGGCTCAGTGGCATTGCAACGGTATAAGCCTCTGGGTAGAAGAAATATCGTGACCATTATCGAACAAGGCCATGAAGCCTGGAGATTGACGTACGTGGCCTTTCTGGCCTTTTTCGGATCCGAATTCAATCACATACAGATTTGGACAGGACCCTGTCCGCCTTCTTCCGGGTCTATGCCTGAATATACCAGTCCTTCATACGATCAAGCATGTGGATATGAGGGAGTCATCCATCTCTATTCCTCAGGTACATGATGATTTCATTCCCAGGACGGACTAACTGAGGCTGTTTTTTTTTTTTTTTGAAATTGTAGCTCCCTGGGTATACTGCCGACAATGTACGTTTCTTGTTATCTGTTTTTCTCGTGGTTTTTTTGACAACACGCAGGTCCCTGTGTCCTGTACTGGGTCATTATTCTATCGGATCACAGATAGTTACAAGGTACAATTTATTTCGTCTCGCTTGCTATGACTGGGCTTTGAACCACTTTCTAATAGGCGTGCTTCGAAGTAAGCGAAGTAGAAGAGAATATCAAAAACACTGGCATGTCGGCTGTTCGTTCTATTCTTGGTCACTTTACATACGACCAGGTAAGTGCGTGGATATATACATCATAACTCCACCTGTTTAGTTTGTTTCAAGGTTATTTGTGATCGAAATGAGTTCAATAATCGCTTAAAGACGGTAATTGGAAGCTCAATCGTCGTAAGCTGAAAGAATTATATCACGTTATGGCGGCGCCTTGACACCTTGTCATTAAACAACAGAACTGGGGAGTGGAATGTTCAAGATTTGAGATACAGTCCTTCCAACCGGCAAATCGTGAGGTCGAGGTTCGTATCCCTCTGATTCCTAAGAAAGTGATTGGTTTGTTAAGTGAAACTTTATGTGTATAGCGACAACTCGAGTTGCAAATGGAAGCCGAACGGCATAGGCGGAAACAGTTGCTAGATACACAAGCACAGATTAACGTCGCTGAAGGCCAAAAGCAACGCGTAATCTTGGAGAGTGAGGGTCATGTCAGTCTTTTGTTACTAGCCTGCCGCAATTTCTAAGAAGCGAAAACAGCTTGCTGCAAAAGGCAATGAAGCAGACGCACTATATAAACTCGTAGTCAGGGAGGCTGAAGCGAAGTAGGTCCTGATCACAGTTCTTAAGCGGTGTGTTGAACAGTCAGCATAGGAAACTCCAAGCCCTTTTAGAAGCCTCTGCTGTCGCCCAACAAGTCGAGGAACTAGCACGTTCAATAGCCGAGGACAAGGAACACATTCAGCAAGACGATAGAAAGCTTGCACTATCCACGCTTGTAGAACTGAAGCGGCTAGAGCAGCTCAAGGCGATTGCATCTAGTCAGTCAAACTCGACGTATTTCTTTGGCGATAGGTCAGCTTTAGGCGCTGGTGCACAAACGGACTATGCCGTGGATTTGATAGAGCAATTAAAGAACGGCTCGGGAAGAGTGAGAGATTTTGAAGCTAAAAAGTCCGATCAATCATTGCATTAGCTGGAGATTTCGGCTATCTAGGGAAACGCATGACATATCCACACTTACCATGGTCTTGTTCTTACCTTTAAGCAATCATGACAAACACTCCACTCATACATGAAATGTCTAGTTATCCATACTCCATTGCAGAGTATAGTACGGGGGCACGTGAAACGCGTCAGATCTTTCGGAATTCAATGAATAGATGCGCTCAATTTTCTCAATGCTGAGAGTGATTATCTTCCTCAGTTGTTACATACAGAGACAATGAACACATGGATACAAACGCAGTGGACTGATCCTTAACACCATATGGCTAATAGAATTGTTACACCACAGGAAAATTCGGGGAGGTGTTGTTAATAGCAAATGTCCTTGTTGGAGTCAAACTAGAGTTAGTAAAGGCCACCGCCCATAATCTCAGATCCACAAGTCAGTCAATGGAGATCGTACAGAAGCAGTCAAGGCCAGCGCGCAAATTCTGGTTACAAATAAGTGTAAATAGTAGCTGGCCAATCACCATGACAGGCACTACTAGTAGATCCTCCACTAAACAAGATGCGCGGCGCAGTGAGTCTTTGTACTCATTTGAGGTCCTTGAGCAGTAACAGAACTCTGCCTCAGAAAGGATCCAGAAATTCTCCTACACATTTCTGCCCTTGTTAGGCCCCGATTTCTGAATAAATTACGACAATATCGGATCGGTGCTACCTCACCGTGCCTGTCTAATTGGAGTCCGATGGGTATATAACCCATACTAATCTGTGTAAGAAAAAATCATATCAGCTGAACTCGAAATTTCGGGATGGCACTCAGCTTCTCGCTAGCCCAGATTATCGGATTGTGTATGGAATCACTGGGATATGGAAAGTTATCCTCTCAAGTTGTTGCATTTTATCATTTCATCTTCTAACTGGTTAGAACTTCCTCTAGGCATCTATATCGTCCTCTTTTCTGTGTGTTTAAATGTGTTTTGGACTCGTCATACAATTGGTGAACGAGTCAGCCCAGTTTTTGTGACCGCGTCGTTTCTTCTTCTGTTTCTTATTACTTCGGTTTGTTACTTATAGTTCCTTACCTTCAAGCATTGCTGACACTGATATGGGCTCTGATAGCACTTGATAATTGATATAGTTCGAATTATCCAGGCACTTCGGCATGCAACGATAGCTGAAGCAGATTTGTACTATCTCCAGATCCAGTCCATCCAATGTGTCCTCAAGACAGCCGTTTATATCGCGGTCACTTGGGTTTCTGATGCCCTTATGGTACGAATTGTATACTATGGGCCTTCTAAACATAAACATCTTTGCAGCTTTATCGGTGTTATGTTGTATGGAATTGGAGACGCTGGGTGATATTACTCCCCTCCCTACTGTTAATAATAGACATTGGTGCGAATCATATTCATGTCAAAGCATTTCACCGTAATCTCTCCTGAAGGTACTGGGGTTTATACGGCGTATAGTCTCGGGCATCCAAGGACAGACGACATGTTTATTGCTAGCTTTTCAGGTTATCACGCAATCGCAACTAAAGCATTCTTTTCTATGACATTAATTACGAACGGTCTATGTTCGGGTGAGTATCTTCCTTGATTTATATCACAAATATTAAACTCGGGCTCCAAAAGGGCTAATCGCTTATAAAATTTGGGATACACAGCGTAGTGTGGCACCTGTAATTCAACCGGGGGGTATTAATATCAACCGCATATGGATTATTATCTTGGAATCTGGTAATTGCTCTTCCTTTGTTCGTTCGAGTCTAGCTTATGGGAGGGGACCCATAGGTGCTATCTACTGGGTGGCACTACTTGTTATGCTTGCTGCTTATGCTGCACAGGCAATTGCCACTTTCTTCATCGTCATGGACATGGTGAGTTTTGATCTTCTCTTTCTCGTCCAATGACCTATTTTTTCAAAGATGGCACCTGTCATTGTGAGTATTATGGCATATCTCCCTGTTCTTCCGCTTATTAGTAAAAAATCATAGGGCATTGTAGTGAGTCAACTAGACACATTGCTATTAACTGTTACCCATCTCCGTCAACAGTTTTCTCTTATCATTGTCCGGGTCAGCCTGGGGCGAAAATTAAACCAGAAAGAGAATCCGCCCTTCTCGACAATCTTATTCGCCCCTTGCGCGCCAGTAGAAAGCGTTGTGAATACTGGTCCTATAATATCAAATGTTAGATGCCCTGTTTCAACTGAATCTCATTCATATTCTAATTAACATTTCATTTCTAGGGTAAACCCCAGACTTCTAGGGAAGAGCAGATGAGTTCAGTCTCCCGGGGGCGTTGTGAATAAAGATTTAGTATGCTTATGGCGGTAATTAACAATCTATACTTGCTACCATACAATTGTAATAATGCAATGCTTAAATATGTTCGAGTTAGAGAGCGATTCACGGCATGTAGGGGGTGGCAGTAAGGGCATATATCTATGAAACCTTGATTTATTGGTACAACCAAATCACTGTAGAACTTACTCTGGCCGGCCACCCCTTCTAATTCTGTTTTATTACGAACAGGTGAAGATAAATAACAATAAGCAGGATGCCGTAAGAAAACGGGTGCCCATAACAAATAAACATAAACACGGACTGGGCCATGTGGTTGCTGCTCCAGGTCTTACTCCCAACACAGGACCCTTACTGGTAAAATGCAATCGACTGTGAAAGAAACAGCTCAGTAGCTGCATCGCGAGTATCCATTATGCTTTTGTGCGACGAGTCAGAATTCTTGTACTAGCCTTTGGGGGAGAGGGCGGGGGAAGGGGGGGTTGCAAAAAAACTATGCGACCCAACTTGGCGCCGTGACTTGACCATTGTTTACCGTGTGGCCTCATTGTTTCTTTTCAGTTGTTCTGGCCATCATCAGGCAGATTTGTATCACTCCCAAGACAAGCTGAGCATTGTTCTTCACTTTTTTCTTCTGGATTTGCTGTTCCACACCCGTTGCCTTCCGGATGGTATCTACGAGAACATGGGAAACACATACTATCGACATCCAATGCTACGTTAGGCTTCTAACATTGATCATTTATTCCCCCACCTCTTTCAAGTCTGGTATTTCCGCATCGGGTATCTGACTCCAAATGTCGTAAAAAAACAAGCTAGATAAGGGCGGGAGAGGACAAGCAACGATATTCTTTTTGTACTCCCTTTTCTAGTGGTGAAAGACCATACCAAGGACTTTGACCCGACGGCTGTGCAGCAAAACTGTCATACTCGCAAATATTTGGATTGGTTGCCCTAAGAAGCCGCCCCTTTTAGTCAACAGGTCATACAACCAAGCGCTATCCTTTCATTGCAGATCAAGGGTCAACTCGGTCAAAGCGCGCCTCGTGGAACTTGTTGCTATCCTCTGCGGCCAAGCGCTCAGCCACATAGAGCAGACACCTTCCAAACCAAGTGAAAAAAAACCTGGACGAAAATCAATCCACCATGGAGGATAATGAGGGCCATACGCTTTGGCGGGCAGTTAAAAGAAGAGCGATCTGGGGAGGAAAGACGTACATAAACACCCCCTCCCAACTGTACAGAAAGTCCTAGCCTCTGCCCCTCCTCTCTTGACCGCTCCTCTATTGTGTTCGTAATGTCAGCGGATTTACAATACACAATGGCACGTATCTTAGCTATCCATCTCCGCTTTTGTTCCTAACAATAGCGGTCACAGGACATCTTTACTTGCCCTAAATGCAGCAAAATATTATGCGCGGACTCGGGTAACGTGTACCGTCACATGAAAATTCATAATCCTAATGCATTGTGCGTCTATGATCACCTGTTCCTGCACTAACTAACTAACATGTTTTTTTAGGAAACACCGCTGTACATTTGAGGGGTGTAACTACGAGACTCTCCAGAGAATCACTCTCACGGACCATATGAACACTCAGTAAGAATTATATCCAGATTCCCCTGAAGCATTCATGGTGACCTATTGCTGTAGCACTGGTGACAAACCATACAAATGCAGTGTGTGTTCATTGCGTTCGTCTCACAAGCGCTCCATTTACAGACATGAGGGAAGAGCACATGGGATTCAGCTTACACCCCGAAGAAGAGCCTCAAAAATGAAGGACAGTCGTGACCCAGTTCCTGCAAGCAACACATCACCAAATCCTCCAGATAATAGAACACATCCCGGAAGAGGAGAGTCAGGCCAAGGTACTGGAATGCCGTCTCAAGATGCTCAGGAAAGGGCTTCCACGGCAGATACTTATGATATGGCGGATGACCTATCCCCCTGCCAGACGCCTAGTACTTCTTCTTCAAGTCCTCAAACACCGATTCGTCCTAGTTCGCCTTGCACCCAGACCGCTCCCCCAGCGGCGATAAACAAGATGTCCTTGGCATGGATTCTGGCTTCCCCTCCTCCCTCTGGTACTCCGTCGACTTCTAGTTGCCACTCACCTCTCTCTCCCCCTAATACGCCAATGGAGCTATAGAATCTTGGCACCCTCCTGTACAGCTGGAATCACTCTCGCTTCTCGCCTGATGCTTGGGACAACTACTGGTCCTATCCTTCGGCCTTGGGTCTATATAGTTCTCAATCACAGACAATCATACCGTAACGAACACCCATATATCTGACAAGCATTATGTGTTCATACCCTACACAATTATCTAATTATCATGTATCGACTTTCCACTACAAGCGGCCTTTTTTTATTTATTTATTTACGTATTCACTGTATGTCCTTCAGTCCTCCAGATCTGCAGACATGTACATATAAAAAAAAGTGATTCGCCACGAACTGGTCAACATCTGATCCGCACGTTTCTTAACAACTATTTTTTGCGTCGTCATAACGTTCATGCCAACGGCAAGGCTTTCGGCTACCTCATGCTCATCTTACAGCAATTTCACATTATGGGGTTTAATAACTCGGGCTGATCAGCTGAACGGTGGTGGCCGACCTTCTTCTGACCTTTGAGTGGAGCTCCTCAAGATGGATCCATGGAGTCACTCGTAGGGTGGAGTTACTCGTTCCATATCGGTACTGTATACTCACCTCACCCTCAAACTCTTCAAATTAACCGATCGGCCGACTTGATAAAACATCGAATATGCGGTTTTTAATGATTCACCTAATCAAATCTCCGGAGACTTTAATGGTTCAAACGCACTTGTATTTATCAATCTTAGGGCTTTTAATCGACGATCAATTGAACTTTACTTATCTGTCTTATTGCCAGTGCCAAACCCATGAATCTTACTGTAAGTTTACCAGGAAACGATTCAGAGACACAGACAATATGGTAACATCCTCACAGTTCCAACTACACCACCGTAATCCTAGATCACTACGCCAAGATACAAAAAAAGACACACTGGTATTATACCAAACAGCTAGCATACAATTGTACAGGAAAGATAAATTACAACAACAGATCAAGGAAAAGCGAGTAACATAAGTTTAGTAGGAGAACAAATGGATCAAAGCAAAAAAAAAAAAAAAAAAAGAAAGCAAGGTTTGTATACATGTAATAACACATACATAATTTTCTCGAGATCAAACAGCTTATCAGCCACGTTTTCGAGTCGTTGACTCGGGCTCGGGCTCTCTTTATGGTGCAAGATCGGCAGTCTGTTCAATCAGATTTTTGACCCACTCTCCTCTCGGTTTGATAGAAAACTTGAATGGAAGCGGATGACTGGGTAATGTAAAAGCCATCGTCAATACCCAATCCCAACAAGGAAGTAGTCATCTTGGTAGATGAAAACTCACCAAATCATGCCAGACGAAAACGCAGGAGCGGCCTCCACCTCATTACCATTTTCATCTACTCCTTTGCCAATCGTGAACACACTCAACATACACGCAACAGATATCCAGACTTGAGCTTCCGCCATGAACCGCCCTGGACAAATCCGTCTGCCGTACCCGAATGAGGCCGAAAGAGGATCAGATGTAGAGAGTTCTGGAATGGGATTGCCACGATCGTTCGTTGCGAAAGGCCGGCAGGGATCAAGGAACCTATCTGGGTTGAACTTGAGGGGATCGGGGAACGTCTCTGGGTTGTGCAAGATGGTCCTGTGTCCAAGTTAGAACCACTTCTAGAGGACAAAGCGATAACAAACCAAGAATTCCCGATCACTATAGTTCCAGCTGGGATGAAGTAGCCATTGTACTCGTCATCATTGGTTATCATATGCGGCAAACCTACGACCACCCGAACATCCCTCCACATCAATGGCTGCATCATCATCAACAAAAGGTCAACATACCGAGGGGAGCAACAGGATTCCATCTCAATATTTCTTTGGAAATAGCCCCAATATAAGGCAACGACGCTCGGTCATCGAAAGTTGGTAATCTCCCTCTACCAATAACTGCATCCAACTCTTGATGAGCTTTAATTTGAACCTCAGGATGGAGGACCATGGCGAGAACAAACGATGTCAACGCCGAAACAGACTGTGGCACTAGGGGTAAGTATCAACTTTGCTCTCTTGAAAAGCGCGTACTCACACTTTCAGCGCTCGCTAAATGGGGGACGTAGGATCAACAACAAAACTTCAAGGATAAATGCATAACCTCACCTCCATATGCTAATCCAGCACAACCTTTGATCGTTTCCATCGTGGTCTCTCTATCCTGGTCTCCCTTCGAATCGAGATCCATAATGAGGTTGGAAACGAAGCATGGAGATGCAGTGCCTTCCTTCTGTAACACCCGACCCAGTAAGTAACAAACATAGATTGAAGCTAGCAACGTACTAGTGTTTTTGTAATCTCTTCAAACGGCGCATCCTTCATCTCCATCACGGCCTCCCTCCACTCCCTAGCCTTTCTCTTGAAGCCAGCACCAGGGAACCATTCCCTACAAAAGCACAACACATACAATGTCGCATCACTCGCAAATCTGGGAATAGGGTTGTCACTTACGGAACATATTTGACTAACAATACAATCATCCTCAGTACTATATCCTTGGCAATTAAACTGTAAACAGGAAGGAGGGTACTCACGAAATGGGAGGACCTCGACGAGAAACGCCCCAGGGTTAGCGGCCTTTGCCATCCCGTCCAACGCTTTTTCCGCAACCGTGATATACCGGTCGTCCTTTGGCGACACTGTAATGCCATACGTCACGTTCATTATTGTGCTCGCAGCGTTACTAAACCGGATATGGAATAGCATCAGCAAAGAACGTCCTTCGGCACCACACAAAAAGAAAAGATGACAGGAAAGATTTAAATTAGCGTTGGTGACTTACTGCCGAAGGTGGTTAATCAGATCCTGTGGCGAATAAAGAAGGCTGCGAATTAACACGTGTGCCTCCCTCGTTTGAGTGGGCCAGTGAATTGGTGCAACAGATTGCTGGAACTGCTGGTGGAACATCTTGCGGTGTGTTTTCCATTTTTCGCCTTTCAATTGAAGCCACATGTATTAGAGGGTGCTGATGAATAGATGATCTAGAACTTACCATATGGCATGTGACCGAAGCTCCAGTCCCATCCCATTCTGCACCAAGTTCAACATAGGGGGGTTGCAAACATCATTCGTAATGTACTCACAAGTCATTAATCATGGGTGACCTAGCCCGATCTGAATAGTTGGATCCTCGCTTCTCGAACAACTCGTATGCGGTCCGGAAGTCATTCGCAAAGAGAATATGTTTCCCAAGAACGGATAGGAACACCAGATTCCCTAGTTGTTCGTTGTGATTACAGGCAATCGAAATGAGTTATTTTCAAGCAGTGCGTACCATATTTCTTGGACATTTCAAAATAATGGGCAGCTTCATTTTCACGCGCGAGGTCGAACATGTTACCCAGAATAGGAAGAGGCTTTGGTCCTGGCGGGTACGGTAGCCGGCGGGGATTGCGGTATGAATGGGAAGCCCGGTACCTGATAACAAACGTCAAGAGTACCAGTATAACGCTGCTCCAGACCGCTAGTTGGATGGCAGAACACGAGGAGAAGCAGGTGGCCTTGGTGATATTACAAGGAATGTGAAGATGAGAAATCCTAGCTGTCAGATTGGCTGGAATAGAGGTAGATAGGGTTACTGAGGGGAGCTTGAAACGAGAGGATGGGTTGAGTTTAGACATGGTGGTGGTAGTTGCAGCTGAAGCGTCCTGGGCGTATGCGGAGCCACGACCCGATATGCATACCCCTAGTTTATATATGCGTCGTTTTGATGTTTAGCAACCCCATGCAACAAAGGGATAACATAATATCAGACAGATGAAAAAAAGGCCAAGTTGCAACCACCCCCATGATGGTCAAGTTAAGCGTCAGCGTGCTATTTTAATTCGCTCCGAGATACATTTCATAAGATGCCGGGAGTGGCTTGACTATTCTGGATTATTAAAAGAAAGAACCTTTTTAAATACGCACCGGCTGGAGTCGAGATCATAATTTCAGGGGATGATTCCCGTCGTGGTCGGGAAGGTCGTTGTGGAGGTGTTTTACAGCAAAAGGGAGATCGTAAAGAGCGGTAGGTGATCCGATATGACTCAATGTCGCGTTTGCACTGCCAAGTATCTAGTCTCTGAACTTGCTTTTGTTGCCGCTTGGAGACACCGTGACTGTGGATGGAGTGCTATGCCTATACTACCATAGGTAAGAGGCGCCGTCGTCTTGTTGGTAGGGCTGCGCGGCCGACTAGTCGCTCTTGGGCTCACCTTTGTGGACTTTTCAGTGTTAGGATGGTCCACCCTATTGTTTTCTTGGCCAAGAATCTGGAGGGGTGTATGCGTGTGGGTTTGGTAAAAGGTCACCAGGTGTTGTCAGATCATACAGGACACCAATTATTTTGGGGACAGGGTCTCTGGACTATGCAGTAGACGTGAGCTAAACTTATTTAGGACGTGAATGTCATCCACTTTGCACCATCGCTCCACGCGGTGTGCGGGTCTCGCATTCCAGAACGCCTTCCAAAGTCGAGCTTTTAGGCAAAAACTTACACATTACACTTCGTAAACGTATGAAAACGTGGATCCTCTAATTCGGGTAAACGTAAACAGTTCAGCCGGGAACTTCCACAAGTCACCTATTACGCGGCATTGCAAGGTTGACACTTCAAGGACTACAACCGGTTGTCACCTGCTTCGATATACCGATCCCAATGCATGATGACGGCAAGACGAGAAACCAAGCATTCGCGACATGGTGGATGGGCGGATAAACAGTTTCAGATTGACAAGAGGAATGGACGCAGTGAGCAGAAATAGTGTGTCGTGATTCTGATGGCAGTCTTTTAGTGTGCAATACACGATTCAATAGCTGCCGCCAAGACAATTAAATCGTACTGCACATGGCCTACATGTGTGGAGTGCTAGCAGAACGGCATGTAGCCAAGTGCAATACAATAGCTCCCAGGCAAGCAGCAAAAACTGAGCTACATACCCTCGCTCCATTGTACATTCTCACAGAGCCCTGGTTCTCATTGACTAAACAGAAATGACGAAAGTATGTTTGGCATCAGCTAGTAAACCAAACTGAAAACGTGACTCATCCACCTGACATGTCATTGCCATAAATTGCACTGCTGGCCTACTACTTTCCACCACAACTTCAAAGTCAAGCTATGATCCCTCGAATATAACAACAATTCTGGTTTATTAACAACATCATCAACAACTCAACAATCACAGATTAAAACTAAATGTTCGGTGAATCCGAGTCTGAAAGCCCCCGTGTTCCAAGCCCTTGGGACAGTTTAATATCCTCTTCACCTTCTCCATCCGTTCTATCGTCAACCAACCCGTCTCCAACACGTTCCTCTCCAATACCATGCACCAACCTGCTCGGCCTTCACGGAGGCACCCTACAACCCCACGATGAGAACAACACAAACGTCAATCAATCTGCGCTCATCCCTGCCCCTCCACCTGTATTACACGCGTGCATCCTCCCCAGTCTTGTCCCAGAAGTTGAATCTGGTAACGTGGAATACAAACTCCACCTTCTCTCCCCTTCTTCTTCTCGTTTTGCTCGCCTGGTCACTCAGCTCAAGTGGCGGCTTCTTGAGGGCGGAGGACAGGCTTACTACGAACTTGGCGTAGCAGATTCAGGCGCCCTGGTTGGCCTCAGTAGGGCGGAGATGGAAATGACCCTTGAGACATTGGAGATGATGGCTGGTGAGATTGGGGCAAGTGTGATTGTAGTGAAGGAGATCGAAGTTCCCGAAGCAATGGTCGAGGCTGTGAAAGCACAGCAGGGTGCAGGGATGCTGCTTGCCGAAGAGAAGTGGGCACGAAAGTGCAAGAAAGGTATCACCGGCGGCTTTAGACCCGGGGCGAGTGACGTTGAAGAAGAGTCAACGGCGATGACTACAGAGCACGTAGAAACGGATGGCGACCTGGGCGATGAAACTGAGGAGAAGGACGTGTTTTGTCTTGAATTGACTGTCAAGGATGATTCTATGGCTGATGCCACAGTGTTTGCGATGGATCCAGAACCCGATGCAGCAGAGATTGCAGATAGCGAGCAAGAATCGGAAGGAGTTCAAATGCAAAGCGTTGTCGTCGATTTGGAAATCTTCACCGTGTTCAAACCGCGTCCTGTACGAACACGTATGCAATCTGCATTGTTGTTAAGTCAAACAGGGAAGAACAAGCGGCAGAAAAAGCAGTACAAACCAGCCTTCTCCAAACCCGCCTCACAGCCA
Source organism: Amanita thiersii Skay4041 (assembly GCA_002554575.1). Classification (NCBI taxonomy): domain Eukaryota; kingdom Fungi; phylum Basidiomycota; class Agaricomycetes; order Agaricales; family Amanitaceae; genus Amanita; species Amanita thiersii. The sequence goes on along the minus strand of KZ302024.1, from coordinate 61,211 downwards.
TCAGAGAACTGGAAAAGGAACAAAGGTGATGACTCTACGACAAAGGCTAGCAACGATGGGGGACCCAGCAGACGACAGAGGAAACGGAACAAAACCATTGGTAAACCAACTCTTATGATGACCGGGTCCTCATCCTCATCCTCCCAATCCTTATCATCGTCGTCCCCATTCCCAACTCCAGAGCTGACCTCGACAACCGCATTGACAACCCCGGATGAAGTTGATATTGGATCACTAGTCCCTGATGTGGCGGCGCTGCAAGTTTCGTCAGGCACCAAACACAATAACAACGAAGTTGACACCTCGGCCGATGTCGTATGCATGGTACAGCCGGACGTGATGATTGTTCCGCCCACTCCAGTATCAGGGACATCCGAGATTGACGGCATTCTTGATCCCGAAGGAGACAAGCAACTAGAAGTTGATGTCAATGATGATGATGATGATGTGTTTCCCGCGATAACAAGGACTGATGACAAGGAGGTGGGAACCAACACGGGACAAGTCGAGGATGGGAAGAGGCTAATTGTCGAAGCGCTGGTAGTGAGAAAGATGAGCCTCGAAGAGGCGTACTTGGATTTTGGTGGATTTGGATGATTTAAGGACGTTCATTTTTTTATTATCATTATTTTAAGCTTGAAACGTTGTTGTATACCATTAGGGCTTCTTGGGTGATTGTATGGTGTACAATAGTGTTTTTTTTTTTTTTCTTTTTTCGAGTTGACGAGTGGATACTAGTACCACTCATAAAGGACCCAGATTCCAGTGGCTAACCATCAACATTTGAATTTATAATATCAACGAACAAGTAATAGATACAACATACTACAGTACTTATGATCAAATACAAATACGGTAAGAATAGATTGGTGCGTCTAGCATTTGTCACCGCTTCAAGTTATTGCCTGAATGTAATAACTGATCTACAATAATCTTAATATAATGGGACTGCAAGGTATAGCAATCTTTCGCTCCTGCGATGGTTGGGATTGAGATATGTACAAAGCTTGTTGTTTCTTCAAGCTGTATATGTAATTAAATACCACCTGGCACTCCGAGTCCGAAAGAACCATGGAATGCGTTCGATCGAGTTGTCACCAAACTCAGCTGGTCAATGATAGCACGAATCACGGCGAGGCACTAAACGAAAGGAGTAATGTGGATTCACGACTCCCGACTTAAAGAGACAGCGAATTAGAAGCAAATGACCATACCGCAGCGCTCTGACCAGGAAATCGGCAAATGATGTTCAGATAGAATTTGCCTGAACACACTCATTTGGTCATGACTCTCGCAATTTTTGTCATTTTTGAGAATATGCCACATTCTTTAATCTACGATCAAAACTCACGGATATCACCATCTCCTGATCTCTATCAACCATACTATCGCGAGGTACCACTTTGACCAACATTACACACTTCCGTTCATAACGCTTCTTGTATCAACTAATAGTAAGTGTGATTGTTGATTCTCACTTTTTTCACAACGCATTAATATTTCTTTCAAACGGAGCCCTATCCCACACTGTTAGAGGTACCTGGTCTATCACACGGATAAACCCAGTGCCAAGTGCCAACCATTGGAGGTTTGACTAATCATGCTGTATGAACTATTGTATTGCCAAATCCTTATATTCCCCTGAAAGTGAAAGCGATCACTGGTGGCAATGATCTGTACCGTAACTTCAGCACCCGGGCCTGATTCAGGTCGGATAATTCAGTGCTCCAAATTGCACATTACTGTACCGCGACTTGACTTCAATTTCAATTTCAAATCAAGCTGAATGGGTATATTCAGGATTACCTAGAACGGACCTTAAATACATCTGATCTCCAGGCCGGTGATTTTGCAGGTTACCAGGTCGGTTTCCTCCTATATCTGTCCATGACCTGACTCCCCACCACTTTTGCGTGTTTCCCCATAGTTAGCTGTACGCTTATGTCAACTCCTCAAGAGGCCTCAGTCATTGTGTTGACTGTCCAAGCGCTTCTTTACGGTGTCTACTTTTCAACAAGTTTACATTGTGTGCGGTGGTTGGCATTCAGCGATGAGGGCTGGACCCGGCGAAAAGACATAAAATGCGGCCTTCTTGGAGTTACCTTGGCCATTCTTCTATTCTCAACACTGGATCTCGTTCTCTCTGCCATGATCACACTTGGCATGTTGAATAATGGCGTCTCGATGAATTATAGCTTCGTCATCATGGTATTTCCTATGGCTGGCGCTGTCCTCACTCTCTAATCCATTTGTCCAGTACATTGCTGAACGTCTGACTTTGGCTATTACAGATTGTGTTCTGGTTTGTGTCACGCCATTATTCCTTCAAGTTGGATCCTAATTCAAGCAACTGTGACAGCTGTATCGCTGCTGGGTCATTTATGGTCGGAAATGGACAGTTATCATCTTACCAGCGATTCTTTGGCTCGGTACTATCGTATGCATTATCATTGGGACCTACTGGGGCATTATGTCTATTATCCAGAAGGATCCAGGTTTGACACGTGGAATAAGTAACTCCACCCTCGCATTTCTGGCTTGTACTATAGTCATCAATATCTATCTAACGTGTATGTTGCATTCTCCCATGCATTGTCGATTCGGAAAAGCTTACCCTGCTGCCCAGCTGCCATAACATTGCGAATATGGCAAGTCTCGAGTCGCAGCCCTAGTTCTAAGTACCAGCTTCAGTTTGCATCACAAGTGATAGTTGAATCAGGCCTCTTGTACACAATCACGAGTTTGATGTTCCTGATCGCTACAATCGTCGGAACGAAACCCACCTACTCAATAGTCAGCTTTCCACGCCTCCTGATGTTGCCAATAGTGGGTGTCCTGTGCTTCTTCACATAATCAACTCTACTAATTTGCACTCTACACTAGAATTTTGCTTCAGCGGGGATCGCTTTCAATCTGCTCCTGATCAGGGCAGCTCGCTACAGAGTATTTCAGCGACGCCGAGTAGAGGGAATATCACTTATTACCATGCGGTCTGGACGAACTACAACACAAAGCAGCAACTCGACATCAAAAGCTCTTGTCAACTCCGATCCTCCCAGTACCACATAAGGTTTGAATGAAAACGTTGTCAGAAGGAAAATGTACCCGTAAAGGACTTAGGGTTGTTGGTATTGTAACAGATGTATTTTTTCCAGGAAATGATTTACCCCATTTTCCTTTCTCTTTTTTTTTTTTTTGCTGTCCAGTGCCGGCGTCCAGACAACCGGTACAAGGAGTGCATATTTTTAGTTGGGTTTCATACCCTCGTCCAAGTCATGATGCTGATCTGTTCGTAGTTTTATTTCACACAGATATAGATAATCACAAACATGCAGTAAAACCCAACTGCAGCATAAATACGCCAAGATATCTGGCCGCAGCCGGTTACATCGTTGTCAATCTTATGCCACCTGAGGTAGAGAAATTCAAAAGTAACACTTAGCACACAAACATCGTTGTAGAAGTAGATATCGATTGTAGCGTGTACTCTTCTGTATTGTTAGTCTAAAAGCGAATAGACGATCGGTGCACCATGCGGTTATCATACACAAACTAAATCTCTTACTCTCAGAATTGCACAAGACGGAGCCATGACAGATAGTGAGGGGTTTCCACCTTGCCTGCGCAGTCGAAGTGAATCAGCCTGAACCACTTTCCTTCCTTCTGGCCCCATTAGGACATTCGTGAAGCGAATGTCATCATGCACAAATACATGCGGTTGGAACTCCAAGTCTGTCACGAGGGACACAAGCTCGTCCCAAAAACTCTTTGGTGGTGTCTTCCAGAGTTCGAGGCCTTAACGATTTTCCATGGTAACCGTGGTCCAACCAGTTGGTCATTGATCGCAATCGATGTTGGCGCTCGTTTCCATTCAGCCCTGGTGTTGCGCGCTTCTTGTGAGTACCACCCATTGGCAAGGAGGCGCTATGGCGGACTCAGGCCTTTAGACCCTTGTCGATGGCCATTAGCCATTGTAGCAGCATCAGTCAAGAGAGATGTGTGGATTTCTTGAAGAGTGCTGACAAAAACAGGGCATGTTTTGTTATAGAATGAAGAACTGACTGTGGCTGCTTGTGATTGTCAGTGTCGTCTATTATTCAGGGTTGGTCTCACAGTTCTGCTAGTGGAAAAGGAAAAGTTTTGTCCACAGAACCCTGGAGTGGAGAGCGGGCATGTTGGAAGAGGACAAAGGCCAGGTTTGGCCAGGTTTGGCATTGGCCTAGCTAGTATACCTCCTTGCCGAGATACTCGTGATGTCTCTTCTGGTCCAATGACGGGTTCCTTGAGGAGTCCTTCGACCTCGTCGCTGGAAATGAAATATTTGCCAGTTAAACGCGAGGCACCTTCCTGAATACCGGGGTATCTGCCAGTGGATACTGCTGCTAAAAGGTGTGGTATTATTACCCTCCATATATCTTCATGCCTATCGGTAGCGATAATGAATCCAACAGTCAGTCATATTGAGATCCGATCTAAAGCCATGTAATACAATAATGATCTGAAGTAAAGTACCAATAGAACTTCGAAAATCCGCGAATCATCTTCAAATTCACAAAAGTACAAGAGCTTGAGTGGCGTTGAGTTTTCTTGAGAATGGTTGGGTCCATAAGACTTCTTTAATGATGAAAGAGGTACAATAGGGTTCAGCAGAACTGGAGAGCTTGTCGGGCCCCATCAGTCATAATTTTTACTTTTACGGATATACTCGATTAGATTATTTTTCATAGGCCAGTCGTTTCACCATGTAGTTATCATGCTCAAACTGAATGGGACCACAAGAGACGACGTTATTTGCCCTCGCAATTGCAGGATGGAGTCGTGATGGATAGTAAGTAGTGCCCGCCTTGCCTGCCCAGTCGAAATCTATCAATTTGAACACCAGTTTGCCACTTCCTTCCTCCCGGCCAATCAGGATATTTGCACCACGAAACTCGCCATGCACAAATCCATGTCGTTGGAATTCAGCAACAAGCCTCACAAGGTCATCCTCAATATGTTTCGGCAGTACCTTCCAATAGTCGTAACCTTCGAGGTACTCCATGACGACCATTACCCAACCTGCGGGCAATGAATTAACAGCAATCAATTCAGGAGCACGTTTCCTGTCGGCCCAGAATGTATGCGCTTCCTGTGAATACCGCCGAGTAAACTTGACACAAACCTTCCTGCCAGCGGCGTGCACAATGAAAATACGATGAAGTTCAAGGCGTTGATGCTCATCATGGATAAACGAATAGTTTTCACCATTAGCTCGGTAGCTAGTGATGTACGGGTAGTTCTTCCTTCCAATCTCACGTCGCCGAGGCTGACTTGCAGGATATCTAGCTGTCAATGCATTTACTGCATTCCTGATGCCACCCAGAGCGCGAGCTAGTTGATGACGGGACACATCGGAGGAGTTATTGCAAGAGAGTGAATCAACCGGTCCTATGAGTTCGCAATACAATCTCGAGTTGAACAACGCCCCCGCGATTCCCAGAGATCCGCCTTATACTGATGAGTATGATTCAAGTGGAAATAAAGGCATACACACCATTACAAAACAGCAAAATAGAGGGGAGAGTGTTGCGGAAGCATGGCACTGTATCATACGAATCAACCAGATTTTTGATATTGTAGGGCAAGTCATGCAAAAACGAATCATAGCCAGTACTAGAACCACTTATCATTCCTGTCAACGCTAATTATAATGGGTAGTAATCTCCAACAGGCGCCATGGCCGTTAGGCCTTCCTTCTGGTGACATAGTGTGAGACCGTGTTTCTTGAATAGATCACAAAGTGTGGCAATGCGCGTCTCGTCAGTGTCGTGTTGGGACATCTGATCACCCAGTTCCAGGGCAAATGAGTGATCTTCTTGGATTGGTTGTAAATTCTGCATGTCATCGTCGAGTTTTGCAAATACATGGTCCAACAGAGTAATAGGAATAACTACATTCCTTTGCGGGTGGCAGCATGCACTTCTATCTGTGATCTTCCGATTTCCTTGGGATTTTGGGGCTGAAACAGATGTTGGCAGCTCTGTGCAAAGATTCTCCAGACAAGAATGCTTCTGTCCCTTGGGAACGTGATCAAGGCGTCGCCCTAGGTTGGATATACGCTTAACGGCCCAAGGATAGGCGGTGATTAGGGCAAACTCACGATAATTAGGATATTGAACCAAGATGTGTATATGGTTTTGTTGAGGTGTGACTGGAAATATTTCCTTAGAACTCAATACACTACAGAGCACATCTCCAACAGGAATGACATTCTCCGCGGTTGTACCCGATACAATAGGGATGGAACTCTTCCAAAGAGCAAGGTCGCTTATAAAAACATCGGTGAGCTCACTCCTCGCAGTCTTGAGGACTTCTTTGAGTACGATCACATCCATGGACCAGTCGATCCTGACCGAGAAGATGCCTTGACGTGGGTCTTGTCCAAGGATATAGCATTTGAGCTCACTGGGAGATGGAGGTGGGGGTTCGATAATGAGATGAAGATTGGCGATGTCAGGCTGTTCAGGAAAGACAGTTGGCAACTTCACCTTTGGGTTCCACAACTCCTGCTTGGAAGACGTTGTACTGAGAGTATCGTTTAATGCTTCGTCGATCAGAACTGTACCAGCTAGTTTCAGAATGATGAGATCATTTGCATCGACATGCCTGAAGGCATTCCTCTTGATAGCCCGTTTGAGAAACCCGACATTGGGCGTCGTTTCAATGCAGATTTCGAAGAGCTGGCGTAGAGGGGATCCTTCAACGTAGCAGTTAAGCTCGAAGTTTGGTTGACATGTCAGCTGATGAACGTTGAGTCCTTCGAATAGGGTAATGGTAGATCCTTCAGTGAGGTTCTCTCATGTTGAGGTCACGGTCACAGTGCAAGAAACATGCTCAACATGTGATAGTCACGTGGTACACTCAGGGCGAACATGTGACCACAACTCAGTTCAGTATTGGCAGCACTTGAATTCATAACTTAACGTCTACGCGACAAATATCGATTTGGCACCCTTACCCCCACCCGACCCTGCCAATACTCAAGAAGAAGGATAAATGCTGCGTTAAGAAGGAAGAACTGCTTCAAGAGCATTTCGCAACGCGCTGCGTTGTGAGTCAGTCTAAATATGACCCACCTAGATTAGTGACAAAGTTCAACAACTTAGGACGAGACGCGTACCATTGGTCCCCGAATTGCAGATAGAATATGTCCGATATGCAAACCCTCACAGTGACCAGCATGAGTTTCTATGAAAGCTCGTTTCTTGAAGTTCAGCCCAGGACTTGACACAATCTGCCACAACACAAACTCAGTTGACATTCCATCAATATATATGCGAATGACATACGCAGTTGTTCTCCGCACGCAAGGCCCGCAATTTACAGAGGACGCCAGCTTTACAATCAGCGTCACATGCTGTAACGCCAGTGCCACGCTTCTCAAACGTTCTATACATCTGGAAGGCCGTATCATTTGTTGCAAAGGCTTCTGTCACCTTGTGCCAGAACGCAGGGTTTAGGGATTGTGTTACGCCAAGCCCTGCGAGTGGTCCATATGCACTTCGGGCGCTATAATACAACTTCCACGTCGCTGAAAAAGGGGAAATTTAGTTTTACGGTACCCTGACAAATGAATTCCCTGACGGTTTGTCTGGAAAGTAGGATCCGTTAAATCGCCTTTGTAACAGAAGTATCGTGAGTAAACGAATCTTGTAGTCATGATGATGAGTAACTCACTGACGAAAACTTTGGCGTCCATGATCTCGTATGTATCAGGATCAACATCGTACACCTTGAACGCAGAGTTGGCCTCTGCTGCATTTCAGCATTTTCATAGAACCCAAGATAATTGTATTGCTCACCACGAGGCGTGATAGACGGAGCAATCCACCCTATACTGTTTGCTGTTGCCGCTGATCTATGAGCATAATCCGAATACCCAATTGCGAATTGATCCTTGGGAAGATTAAGGTTTAGAAACAGAAATCCAGCTATGTCTCCTACCATGTGACTATGCCCATAGAACTGACCAGCAATAGTATTGTGGTATCGCTGAACTATTTGATTGAAGTAGTTGGACTGCGCATTAAAGGTATAAAGGGTTTACATCTGGGATGGATAGCATTGACAGACCTGGTCATGTAGAGCATCACCACTACCGGAAGGCATATGAGCAATGATCCAAACCCGCTGTCCAGCATCTTCCGCTGCTTGAAGCTGCGCTACGGCAAACGCCAAAATGCCATTCGGATCGGGTCTGGGCACCAAATGGTTAATAGGAATCCAACAGCTCCCAATTCCAATAATATAACATACTGTAGATCATCATCGTCATAAAGCCACAAGCTGTTCTCCAATTCGTCAAGCACAACATCGAACAAATGTGACAAAGAAACGTACTTGAGCTTGTACCAATAGATATCATTCAGAGATATAATACTATAAGAGCATATCAGATAAAATCACTAATAGGAAGGTAAAACGAACCGCAAGTTAGTACCAGGAACAACCCTTGAATAACTTCCCGACGAATGTGTAACTTGGTTCAAAGCGACTGAATCTAGCCATTTCTTCAACAAACAGTTGAGTACTATCATCAATAAACCAATGAGCAATCCGCTCACCGACCAACCACTGCTTTCTGCGTTAAATAGCCATTGGTTGCTTACACCACTGGTCGTGTTTCTCGGGAAAGCATTTGCGGGAGCTGATTCACTTTCGAGGAGGATCTGATCATGAAACCGCTAGTGGTGCATAGACTTGCTAGATACTTACTGGTTGCCTATGTATTATTACAAGCTGAGCGGTAGTCGGGAGGTTTACCTCAAGAAGCTTACCAACTGCTGGGTACACAGGTGCACCTAGAATCGTCGCCAACTCTTGATTAAACTGATTGACATCATTCGTCACCTCACTTACAGCCTTTGATTTAGCACGACGAATTGAGAACACTAAAATGACACTCTTACGCCTGGGTGACTAGCCAAACAGCAGCTATATCCAGTTTGTTTGTTATCAATACACCGGTTCAACATGATCTCAAACTGGGAATCCCTCACCTTCGACTACGTCACCAGTAAAGATTGAAAATGTAGTAGTTGCCGGTATTGCGTGCAGCATTGATTGGATCAGTGGTGTCGGGGTGTCACATAGGCGGCTCCCAAATGGTCCCGCTGGCGTTACAATAGGGCCCGTGTGGTCCGCATAATTCCTACAGCAAATGGGCTTCGTGCATGTCGAATCGGCTCCTGGCTATAAGTAATTTGTTTAGGTGTGAAAACGTAAAACAACCCTTCGGCAGTTCACAATATCCGGTATTGGCACCACTTACTGTGTACTGGCGGTCTATGTGGACATCACTAAAGTGTACAACCTGGAAAGGCGTCCGTCCTTGTGAAGTAAAGTTTTTCGGATTGAGAGGAGCTGACCGGGGAAACTTGACCGTGAACGGATTAACATCAGGGGGTTGACAGAGACCAAGAAGAGCATCGCATATTTTCGTTGCGGTTTGTCCAAGACTGCTTGTTTCTCTCAAATCGTGCGCTATGATGGGTCCCTGCTGGCCAATAATCCCCTCACATACATCGTCGTCTTCAACCTGAAACCACCCATACCAGATTAGCACCCTCAATCAACGAGCTGAACAGTGCAGCTTTATCCATACATTTAAGGTCTTGCAAACAGATATAAATGCATCCGAGAAGATGGTGTCACCAAGTAGAGCTGGGACCTCCAGAGTTGCCAACAGTGCATGGCAGGAAGCGCAATCCACAGCGTGTTCGAGTGCATCGATGATGTCGTCGACGAGACCAGCAGAAACGAAAGTAACACTCCAAAGAATGCCAAAGAATACCCAGATTTTAAGCTCAGGAAGCTTCATATTCGCCTCAACTCGACGTCCGTTTCTCCAGCGGTGATACAAGTGGAGTTGCGAATAGGGTGACTGGGGTGAAACCGAAGAGCCGCGGCGGAGCTTTGATCAGCTTTCGTATGAAGGCTATCGGGCCCTACTTATATCATTTGGATAGTCTGTTGAAGAAATTCTCAGTGTATTGGTGAACACATAGGCTCGGGAAGCGGTGGGACGATCATGCATATGATTCTTAGGAGGTCAAGAAGAAGGGATTACCTCGGAGATCAACTCGAAGTCGCCATACAGAGCTAACCAAATTGTCGTCTCCATTTCCATGCCGAGGGCCGCAGATACTGCACTTGACTGGTATCAACCGAATAACCATCCCAGCAGACAAGAAGTCCATGTGCAACACCTTCAGAAGAGATCATCGCATGGATGCATATGACCACTCCAGCAACTCGTCTTGAATCTAATTTGGTGAGCTCCAAATTCCCATGTAGACTCCATTGTAGATCAAATGATGCGCGGTCCAACTGGAAGGAATACAGTTGGGTCACACGCTAAAATTTCAGCTTTCTGGATAGGTTGATGGCCCACACGCTGCTAACAACCTTGCTCAAGCTACCCACATGGCTCGAGTCGATTATTAGTAAACCTTCCAGGAAATAACCCTACTTGTCACTTGTCATGTACAGTAGTACTATTTCTTGTTATTAGACCCTGCAACAAGGCCTTTGTTTTTCGGTTCGGGATGTTGTATACATGTAGAAGTGGAATGAAGTGCTAGTACGTTTTGTACATATGCTGTATATATTTGGATATTGTGCCCTTGGGGACTTTATGTTTTGATGCAAGCTATCCACGAAAACCACGTGTGATTAGTAGTGTAGTAATAAACTATTGCGAAATAATAAATGGTGCCAGTGGGGATTCTTTGGATAGGTTATTGAACGTAAATGCCGATGGGTTGCCGGTTGATGCTTTGTGAGGTCCGGGGGACATGGGTTCATGAATATTCTTAACCGGTACATGGCGTGGTTAGTGATCAGACGAGCAACGCAGCTTAAAAGGGAGATATTATACCGCTTACTTTCATAAATACAGTTAATTTTTGATTAAGAGTGGCCAGTACCCCATAAGTAAACAGAATTGATAATGCACAGATCATACGCTCGAAATCAATATCACAACCCTCCGCTCAGGTCAACTGTCAGTCGAATACGACAACCGATTCACCATGTAGTTGTCATGATCAAACTCAATGGCACCACAAGCCACCACATCACTTGCCCTCGCAATTGCAGGATGAAGCCGTGACGGATAGTGCGTGGTACCTACCTTGCCCGCCCAGTCAAAGTCGATTAGTTTAAAAACAAGTTCGTTACTTCCTTCCTCTTGGCCAATCAGAATGTTTGCACCACGAATGTCGCCATGAACGAATCCATGCTCTTGAAATTCAGCAACCAGTCCCACAAGCCCATCCCAGACGTATTTCGGTGGCGCTTTCCAATAGTCGTAGTCTTCAAGGTACTCCATGACGACCATGATCCAACCCGCCGGAAGTGAATTCACAGCAATCAAGTCTGGCGCTCGTTTCCTTTCTGCCCAGAATCTATGTGCTTCTTGCGAATACCGTCTAGTAAACTTGACACATATCTTTCTGTCGGCGGCTTGTGCAACAAAAATTCGGTGAAAATCAAGAGGTTGATGTTCGTCATAGGTAAATGAATAATTCTCGCCATCAGCTTCATAACTAGTCATATATGGGTGCTCATTCATCTTGCATTCCTGATACTGCCAAGTGTGCGAGCCAGTTGATGGCAGAAAGCATCAGAGGATTCATTCCAGAAGAGTGGCAAAACTGGACCCATGAGTTCACGTTGCACTCTCGCCGTGAAGAGTGCTCCCGCAACCCCCAGAAAGGCACCTTTGGAAACGTGAGTAGAGCTCAAACAGATCTCAAGTCATACATACCATTGCAAAACAGTAGAATAGAGGGAAGAGGTGTGTCGCACAAGTGTGGTGCTGTATCATATGTGTCAATCAAATTCTTGACATAGTAGAGCAGTACTTGGAAAAACGAATCATGACTCATGCCAGAATCGCTTTGCATGCCGGTCAATAACAACTTCAACGAGTGATTGCGACAGTCTGCAGCTGGCATTATCGCTCTTGACTCTTCGTTTTGATGGTGTATTCTGAGACCGTACTTCTCGAAGAGATATTGAAGGCTAGAAACGCGTGTCTCTTCTTCGGTATAGAACTGGGACATCTCATCACTCAATTCACGAGAAAATGCATAATCCTCCCGAGTTGGCGACAGGCGCTGCATGTCATCCTCGAGTTTCGCAAACACATGATCCAAAAGAGTAACAGGAATGGCTGGAATCGTTTGTGGTCGGTGGCATGCCATTCTGTCCTTCATCAACACATTGTCTTGGATTGAGGACGTCAACTCAGAGGCTCGAGCTGATGTTGGTAGGTTGGCACGGAGATCCTCCAGGCAGGAGTGTCTTTGTCGTTAGAATGGATGATCAAGGTGTACTGAAATGAATATTCGCTCAATAACACAGGGAGTACATTGCGAGGAACTCAATTGACCAGGCTGGGTAATCAAGATGTATATGTTGCTTCTTGGGTGGCATGGGGAAAATGTCCTTCAGACGCGTTGAGCTACAAAGGGCATCCTCAGCACGGGGCATTGCATAATCCAGAACTGAACCAGATGGAATGGGAATACAGCACTTCCAAAGAGTGAGATCGCATGCTGAAACGGCATTAAGCTCACTTCTCGCATTTTTGATGGCTTCTTTGAGTGCATTGACATTCATTAACCACTCAATCTTAATTGAGAAGATGTCTTGATCGGGGTTCTGTCCGAGAAAATGGCACGTGAGTGTCGGGTTCAAGGTGCTGAGATGTCTTCCTATGTGTTCTAATTGAATTAGTTGAGAATGAGGATAAGGGCGGTCAACTCACTGGGAGGTGGGGGTGCGATTACGAGGTGTAGATAAATTGGATCAGGCTGCTCAGGGAAAAATGTTGACAAGCGAGCCATAGGGTTCAATAGTTTCTTTCTTTCAGCAGTAGACGGGTTGACATTTTCATTTAGTGCTTCGTCTATCGAGACCTGGCCAACCAGTTTCCAGATGACTAGTTCTGGTGCATCAACACGCATGAATGCGTTGCTCTTTTCGCTTCTGATGGACTTCTTGAGGTCCGCGACTCTAGCATTCAAGTTAACGCTAATGGGAAAAAGCTGGTCAATGGGAGCTCCATCGATGTAACAAGTAAGCTCGACATCGGTGGACATAGTGATGAAAGAATACTGAGTGCTTGAAGTGGGACGCGACTGAGAAGGGTAGAAACACAGTTGATCTCCGGGCACGTGATTCACGTGCCACACTGTCTGGTACCACCGTGGAAGAATACCATAGGACATCTGTCTTGGTGGCCTCTTGGCATACGTGTCGCTAGTCCATTGTTCTCGGTCACTGCACCTCAATACAAGGCTGCCACGAAACGTCCAAACTGGACCATCCTTGGGTGAGCTTGGCCACATATGATAACTGGACACACTGGCAACCTGTGAACAAAGGAATTTTCATCTTACAGAACAAAGTAATGATGAGCAAAGACAGCCCTTTCGTTCATTTGGGTGAATGCATGATATTGTATGGTAAGATTTGTTTTACCCCTACTCTTCATTGTGGTACGTATACACCATATGATTGCACAAAGAGTTGATTCCTATGGCGGTCGGGTTGTGTATCGAAAAGAAAGTATATATATCCATCCAGGACCACTGTCAAATAACAATCTTTTCTCCACCGCTGACTCAGTTGTACTGTCCCTTTCAAGCGTTCAATCTGCACATATTGCCATGTCCACCGATGTCGAGCTTACTTGTTACATTGATGGAGCTCCCATTGGCCAGCTGTTTCCAGTTTTCGTTAATCCGAATTTTAATGTCTCAAATCTCAAGAAGGTCATAAAGAACGAACAGAGTAACACATTCATGCATGTTGATGCATCAGAACTAGTCATCTGGAAACTGGTTGGCCAGGTCTCGATAGAGCATGCATTAATTGAGAACGTCAACCCATCTACTGCTGAGAGAAAGAAATTATTGAACCCTATGACTCGCTTGTCATCGTTTTTTTTTGGACCGCCTGACCCCGCTTATCTACACCCCATAATTGCACCCCCCTCCCCCCAGTGAGTTTCACCGCTCTTCTCCTTGCTTTGAAATAGCTCAATTCTTATTCTCTAGGGAAACATCTCAGCATTTTCCCGCCAACACTTGCATGCCATTTTCTTGGAAAAGGCGCCGATCAAGGCATCTTCTTGGTGAAGGTTGACTGGTCAATGGACGTTAACGCACTCAAAGAGGCTATCAAGAATACGAGAAGTGAGATCAAGGACGTACTCATTCGTAACCTCATTCTTTGGAGGTGTTCTATACCCATTCCGTCGAAAGCAACTGTGGATATTGCCATTCCTGTTTCCAGAAGTCCTCTTCGCAATATGGAGCGTCTGGCCGATGTATTCCCTAATCTACCTTAGCAGGGCAATATACATATCTTGATTCAACTTCTAGAGAAGAGTAAGTATCACGCCTTTTTACTCGCTTGAACTATCAGCCTAAGGTTATGTTCTAGCACACCTTCAGCATCCTTTTGAAGTAAAAAGGTCACAATGCTTGAAAACGCTTATGGATCAAATACCAGCGCCTAGCCGAGCGACCGACATTCATACACTGATGTCGATGCACAAGGACGTGTTCCACAAGTACTGCATATGTCATCGCCCATCCGGGATTTCTGTTCCTCCCATCACTTTATTACATCGAGTGTTCGCAAACTTCGAAGACAACGTACAGAAACTCCAGCCTACTCATGAAGATTGGTCGTTTGCTAGAAACTTGAGTCTGGACATGGCCAAATTTTATCCCAGCGAAGAACAGCGCGTCCAGCGATTCCGTCACCACTTCCAAGATAACGGACTTGGGATTGAGACGGTGACTATCGATGATTCAACAATCAAGTCAGACGGTGCACATCAACATCATTCATTGAAGTTCATACTTACAGAGGGAAAAAATGAGCCAGGAGTGTCTCACGACTCCTTCTTTCAAGTCCTATTTTACTATGCCAAGCATGTAACTCACGTTTTCGAGACTAATGAGAACCTAGCCAGGACTTCCTTTCCCTGTATCCTGCTGTTTTATAATGGTAAGGCGCTCTTTAAATCTTTTTTAACTCTACTCAAGCATTTGAAGGTCCTTTTTTCGGACTTATGGGGGCGCTTTTCACCTCTGGTGTACAATATGAACTCATAGGGCCAGTATTGCCTCTCTTTTGGAATCAACGCTATCCTCAATTTGATCTTCAACTCGCCCGTGTGCTGGGTAGCATCAAGCAAGCTGTAAATGAATCAAAAATCTGTTACCCTCAAGGTCAACCAGTGAAAACGGAGAACATAGAAAATGACTGTCCTTATATCACTAGTTTTCAGGCTGCTGGCAAAACGTATCAGTTCGAATACAGTATCGACCAACCCCTCAAGTCTCATAATATCTTCATTGCACGGGATCCCGAAAAGAAGCTGATATGTGTCAAGTTTACTAGGAGATACTCGGAAGAAGTACACAGATTCTGTGAAGAACGGCACCTAGCGCCGAAATTGATTGCAGTCAACAAAATCTCTGCTGGATGGATCTCGGTCGTCACAGAATATCTTGAAGGTTATCAACATTGGAAAGAACCATCAATTGATATCCAGAACCAACTTAGAACCCTCGTATCTGATTTACATGAGCGTGGTCTTGTTCATGGTGATATTCAAAAGGAGAATCTTCTTGTCGGTCCAGAGCACGGCAAGAAAAAAGCTTTGAAATTAATTGACTTTGATTATGCTGGCAGGGAGGGTGAAGCATGCCATCCGCCCCACCTTCATCCTGATATCGAAGCAGCTACTGATGCATACCGCCATGGTCCTATCACATACAAACACGATATTGACATGTTGGAGAAGCTCTGTCTAGGTTTAATAACAAGCTCTCAAGGTGTTAGAACTCGCTCCCGCACGCGCGCTCAGGCTGCCAACATCCGCACCAATCTGAAAGTCTGATGCTAAGTTTACTTCTCATATACTATTTATAATTACGTCGATTACACCTCGCGGCCATTTACATGCTTAATTTGCTTTGTGATACAGTACAACAGATACATTAAAGCGTAACGGTGTCCTCCTTTCCTCGAAGATTCTCCATCTGAACCTCCTTCTCCTCCATCGTCCTGTTTCTCTCGCGTTTTCCAGTGATGGGATCCTTGTTAACCGTCTGGAAAGGGCGTACACTATCTGCCGGTTTCACGCCGTACACGATTGAAGCAGTGAAGAGTGAGTTAGACATCCTTTAAGACGGCAGCGGTATGCTTAAGATTTGTCTCTTGGAGTCACCAATTCCCGCAGTGAATCCTTGTTGTTTATACGCGTTGTGGGCGACACATGATGGTAAGCGTCAATTGCTTGTCGAGATACTTTGTGCATGTATCATCCATTACTCACCTGACCTTCCTGGTTGGCTAAGAGTGCCGAGGATCGTCTTGTCCTTCCCAATTCGTTGAGCTCAGACAGATTAGATGGCAATAAGCCTGTACAATTTCATATTGACCGCTTCGAGCTTCGAGATTCCATGGGCAGTATCATGGAGCACTCCATGTTGTACGTCGCGTGATGCATAGATTTATTATTTTTACTGACGTCACCAGGGGGTATTCAGTGACATTACTACTAGCACATTTGACTTTGCCAACAGGCTTTCTTACTAATTCACATTTCCGCTACAGAACTAATTCTTAGCTAGTCGTGGAATACAAGTGCCCTAACCTCTATGGATTGCCGGAAGGGAGTCCCAGTGGGGGTAGTAGGATCTTTGAAAGCCGTATGGGGTGCAAACACAGCAACACTCCCGTCTTGTCGCGAATCAAAACTGTTTGCGTTTTACAATTTCCGTCAGCACTCCAAAATCAGCACACCAATCCTTTGATATTGAACTAACCACTTGAAAACAGCACATTCGTCTGGAGTCATCCCATACAGGTACCTCCATTTATGCTTCGAATTATACTTTACACCCAACGTCTCCCCTTCTCGGTCTGGATACACCAGAGCTACTGGAAACACGTCCTTCTTTGGCTCCGTGCTTCGATAGTCGCACAACGCAAGGGGCCAGTCGATTGCCGTTTCTTCAATCGGCCTCCATAGGTTCACAATCTGGAACCTCTTGTTCACAAGCTCCTTGGCGTCTTCAGCTGGCAAGTGTCTATGCACACGTGCAATCGATGAAGCCGTTGTCTGGTCCACATGTACTTCCGTCACTGGCTGTCTGTTCTTTGGTCCATTATCAATCTGCCCAGGACGTCGTCGCCTAATCGCTGTTTCACATTGCCAGTCAGACTTCAGTCAGACCAACGAAAGCCCCCCCTCCCCAAAAAAAATCCGGCGTCCAAACTCACTATGATCAAACAACACCGCCCTACTCCCACCCGTAACCTCCTTAAAGATCCTTTCACACTCAGGATAATACTCCCGCTCAATCACTTCATCGTCATCGAACGACGAACATCCAGAGGGACGATGGAAGAACTCAAAACCATTCTTCTCAAAGTTAACCTCATGTTCCTTCCCTCCTCGGATGTTCTCAATGACAACCTCATGCTGGTCATAATCAAAGTTCTTCCTCCTTTGTCCTGTCTTCTCGTCTACGTTGATCGTCCAGAACGCACGTTCACCCTTTGGCGGATCAGTGAAATAGCCGAGAGTCGCAGTAACGGATGTTGGGCCAGATGACATAGGATGTGGTGGCTTGGAATCACTTGGGTAAGGGGGTTTAAAGAAACGCCAAGCCTCCTTACCAACAAAATGACTTATATTCCCAAGATATGCTTTGTGATGATTCTTTATACATGTGATCAATACACATATGTGAACGTTCTATCAGCAAGTGGGAAGTCCTTCCAATTCCAACCCATTGATTCCACACAGTACACTTGTCTATCCCACTTGTTCCGTTCCTTCCCGTACCAATCAGCGATGTCATTCCATTAACAGCCAATTAACCCGTATATTGCCACTAGTCCTAAGTTATGAATGAGTATCTGTAAACAGGAACATGTATCTGGATATCTGTTCTCTACAAACACAACAAATGAAAAGATATTACAAGTACAACAAACCGAAACAATGAGTGGTGAGTGGAGGGGAGTATTGCATAGTGATGACAAGGTATGAAAACACCAACATGAAGGTGGCATAGCATGGTATAGTTTACTGTACAAACATATGAATAGCATGTGGATGGAGTAGAGAGAAAGTAAGAAAAAACAAACAGAAAACAGCCAATACGATAAGATACAAATACGATTAGTCAGTTGGTCAGGGTTGGAATGCGTGCATGTCGTCATGTCGTCTTGGGCAAGGGGGGGTATCCAGGTGTCGTGTATAGGTTGCGGTCGTGATGGTATTGTTGGGGTATCAGAGGGGGGTTTGCGATAATGAGCATTGTTTGTGATAGATATCATGCAGGAGCTGTCAGGATCCTGGGGTGAGTATCAGGCAAATGCAACAGCGGCTAGCGATGGTATTTGCATTTTTAGTGCATTTTCCATCGTCTCAGCAGCATATGCCATCCCTATCCCGGAAACTCTCACAGATCCTTGAGGTATCAGATTTATACGTCGGAGGCCCCAAAGCGTGAAATCCTGATGATCCATATCTTGCAGCTCGTCACAGAAAGCAGCCTATACGCAGGACGGATGAGCATATATCAAAGATCAGCAATGAGACAGAACGTACAAAGTGAGAATATGCCGAAGGATATGAGAAGCCGATCCGCAATTCTCTCAACCGGGGGAAGGCATCTTGCAGGAACCTTAGTAGGTTCGGAGTGAGTTCTTGGACTTTGAGATCGAGCTGTTCGAGAGGTGACTGGTGGGGCGCATTGGAGAAATGGTTGAACATCTGGCGGACCTCTGTGAAGCTCAACATGTTGTCTTCAGTAATAGTAAGTGACGTGACGTTGTGGCCATGGGCGGAAAGAAAACGAATGAAGGCATCTAATGCGGCTTGAGACTTCAAAGGTCGTAGGGCAACGTCTGCACGTTGGATATGGTGAAAGGAACTGTCCAGAGCCTGTAAGATCCTTGGGATCCATTCGCGAAGTCCGGGACATGTGGGGATCACCCGCGGCACACAGTTACGTGTACCAAGCTGCACTGACCGAAGTGCCTTGTGCCTGTGCAAAAAACACAGCAATGGTATCAACGTAGAGAAACTGGAACCGTCATAAGGCATGAAAAGGGAAAAATGGCGTAAATGAGGGAAGGTGCCCAATGATTCAAAGAATATGGCGAGGTCCAAATCCTCCGAGGTGGGCGTTGTGAGGATAGACAATGACTGCAACGACGAGCAGAGATTGTTGACGAAAACAAGAAGGGGATTCAAAATTTCATAGCGAATGTTACATCTTGGCATAGAACCGGTATAGAAACTGATCTCGAGATTTTCCAAATGGATAAATGATACGGAAGCAAGGTGACCCATCAAGTTGGGTGGAACAGAGATGGAAAGGCTCCGCAAGCTGTGCGTCCAGTCACGAAAGCCGGCAATCCGTAGTGCCTTGAAAAAAGACGGATGACATCGGTCAGGCCGGGGATCCCAGACGATTTTGTACTCTTCAAGATTTGGCAGTTGCTTCACTGCTTCCATGATTCGATCGATCGCTTTCTCTACTTTGTACTCCGCAGTCGCTTCTTTAACGAGGTTCTTCCTAGCTAACTGCATAAAAGCCCGCCGTGCAGAATCAAGTAACCCCAGCGACTGCGGCGTGACCTCTGCCTCGAAGTACCAAGGCCGGACCTCTACTCTGCGGACTATTGTCCTCACCAACGGATTTCTGGAAGCTCCGACATGAGTAAGAAACATACAGTCAAAGATGACCACATACTTTAGATTTGAGCATAGCCACTTTGTACGTTTGTCGCTCTTGTGGAAGACAATGAGTCGATACCGTGCGGCCATAGAAAGGTAGAAAAGTGAGCGGTTCACCCCATACATACGAGCCAACTCCTCCAGGGTGAGATATTGAGAAACCAAGAACCAAATATCGTATACGTCAGCGGCCATTGTGGGGAGGGAGAACGCGCAGCCGCTGCAGGCTGAGGTATTTAGTCAAGGTGCGCGCCAACGTAGGCGTCAAATGGAGGCTGTGGAATTGAGGACCATCACGTGGGCTATTTGACGGGTAGAGTGCTGTAGCTGTGCTGTGCATTAACGTGAAGGTAGGAGCAATCACAATGAGTTCGAAAAGTCATCTGCACTCTTCATAGAGGTTTAAACGCAATGAAACATGTAACCCAAGGTACAAGTTCGGCATGAACAGCTGTTGGATGCTTGCTGATGACTAAACCTTCGAAATCCAATCAGGCGGTTGCCGTTATCATATATGCTTTATTTAGCCAAGAAAACCAAGGCAATCGGCTACCTAATGAAAATTAGTCAACTGTGTTTGCTATACACCAATATCGTTGTCACGAACACTGGGGTAACAATGTCTTTCTACAATTTCAAACTGTCCTCGAGTTTCCTCAAATTGTCGAACCCTTCGTCCATCTTTAATTCAAGGAGAACAGCGCTTAATGCGAGGTCCCTCTTCAATCCTAGCTGCTGCAGCCAAGACACCCCGTCTACTCGTAGTTTCCTGAGGGCATTCCCTGGGTCTTTCCCCGGAAGTTCCCGCTCCTTTTTTGCCGACGTCAAACTGTAACCTGGTTCCGCGTCCATCATTTAGCAAGCATCCGATACTGATACCTCTGCTACCATTTCCCGGGGTGGTAGGTATTGGAGGCATCAAGACGCTACTTGATCTCTTTCTTGCAGGTTGTAAGAGGTGGGCGTGCGAAGCATGTCTGCGAATCGTTGGTGAGAAACGCACGGCTGAAGGTGAAACTGGTATTCGTGAATTTCCTCCAACTGGGGACATAGGGTCTTGTGGTACGCGAACCGGTATTGAACTTGGAGTTGGTGGGGCTGGGGAAAGGCACGAACGAGTGAGATGAGCATGAGATGCACGTCTAGAAATAATGGGACGAGTGGCCATAGGGACGTATCCAGGAGAAGCTTGGATACGGGTCACGTCTCTTGAACTCGTTGGAGTTGGATCCGGAGGACTTGGCGACTGCACTCTCATGATAGGGCATCTGGGTGATTTTGGAGATATTATATGCTGACGTCGAGAAAAACCAGGACTGTCCGCCTTCGATTGCGAACCATCCCCAGGAGGAGCAGGCGAAAACGATGTCAACCCGGTTTGTGAAGCTCTACAAGCCTTGTTAGGGGACAAAGGAGCGGATTGCTTAACCGCCATTATCTGCGGCTGAAGAGATAAGGGAGATGGCCGTTTCTTAACACCTAGGAAATTGTCGGGCTTTGATATATCTGCGTTATTTGTGCGATTCATCCAATGTGGAGATAAAGCAGGGAGCCTGGATATTCTGGCTTTCTTTCCGAACTTTGCGATGGCTTCTCCCAACGAGGGAAGTACAGTACTCGACCCAAAGGTTGGTGTACCACATCTAGATGCAGTGCGTTCGACAGCTTCCAATTCATCTTGGCGCAGGTCTGTGTGGTGTTTATGCAACTTCTGAGCGCGTGACAACGGACACCTTGGCTTGTTGCTCTCCGCACTGCCAGTCTGCAACTGTTCGGACCGTTCCAGGGGTATCTGGGTAGGGATTGCAGTTAAATGCCCGAACAGGGAGCCATCAGCCATCGCCACTCTCACAACTTTCCATCCTGCCGAACTTGCCAACGCCACAATCTCCCTGAGTGTTCGTTCCTGAGCATTGAAAGTAACCTGCATCTATGAAGATAATCAAAAAGACGTTGGATAGCGATCGGTAACAACACACAGTTAAATCCATCCAATAAGCTATGGCACTAGCTTTGCCACAATTCGCAAGGAGCGGGGTTGGTACAAACGCACTCTCAGCACCCTCTATTCTATCTTCCACGTTCTGTCCTTCAGGAGGGCAGGGAGTGTCTCGGCAGGCATGTGGAAGGATAAAATCAGCAATCAATAGTTTCGTGTGTTCGTTCGCAGCATATCGCAACTGTAAGAGAATCTGGTGTGCAAAATCATCTGGCCAGTCATGTAGAACAACACGAAGGAGGAATACGGCTGCATCCTTTACTGGTTGTGGGGTAAAGAAATCATGCACTGCATCATGATTGAAAAGTCAGCAAAGAAACTAATGGAAACTGACCACATGCCTTGGAATTTAACGGCTCCCGACTCCAAAAGTTCCGGCGACTGCGCTTTCCATGCCTAAGAATACCGAAATTGGCATGCCGTATATGATCATAATAAACGTAATTACCTTTTCTCCAATATCCACGACAACGGACCTATCCTGTATAGTGAATTTTAATCCAAGTCCGTCATCTTCTGAAGAGAAAGCGCTAGCCAACAGCAGGCTGGTCGAACCAATGCCACCACCTACGTCTACTACGAGGCTGTTCTTGGGTAGCGTGTGCCAGTCAAAGCCTAAAATAATAATATGCAGTTGTTCACAAGTTTACTATTTCAGCTGCATCCTATCTGACATACCGTTAAAGATGGCACCCGGTGCTTCCCAGGAACTTGTACCAGACATGGCTTTTCCGAATCGCTCTAACCTGAATCGATTTGGATTCTCCTCAGCGGCCCAGTTATTCAGCTGTAGAATGTTCGATTCCGCATTGGATGCAAATGGATTTTGCCGCTTTGACCCGCTAAGGGGCCCCAAGGCTGGAGAAGCAAATCCTCCTGGCCCATACGGTGACCTGTAATGTGCATGTCAATTATATCTAACTGATCACTATCTAGAGAATAGGAGTACAAACTTGAACCCATCAGAAGGCGTGGACTTTTTTGGTTCCTTTCCCACATCACCCCCTTCGCCTTCTAGCCAAGGGAAGAACCCAATCTTCCTTTCCAAGGTATTGAACGCAAAGCAGAAGGGCGCATTCGTCGGTTCCCGTGCTTCTCGAGCACCCTTCGAAGGAGAAAGTAGATATGCTTCAGTTAAATATGCAGACGACTTGTGAATTTCATCAGTACTATCACCAGCATTCACTAAACTGACGAAACTGAAAATGTATAGGACATTACCACAATCCCGCGAATGCGGCTATGCCGTTTGTATCTTGATATTTTAATTCAGGTCTAAATATATGCGCCCAAAAAAGTCAGGAACAGATGTAAAACCCACGATACAGCAATGAGAAGCTCTTTTACCTCCCTATCTTCTCAAAATGTCGTAAATCATCCAAAGTTTTCCCAGTATCAAGTAAGGATGAAATGCGATTTATCGCAAAGACATCCGGAGCCACTTCACGAAGTAGATGGTGTGTCGCTAAGAGGCGGAGTATATGCGCTGCGAGATCCTTGGTCTCAATATCCGACCGCCCAACGGACTCGTGATCATCAGGGGAAGACTCTTACCAAGTTTGCCTTTTTCCACGCCATTTCTTTCCGAAATTAGCGATACATGAATCCCAGCAGGTCCTGCCCCTCGGAGGATCTCTACTGTATGTGACGCCTCCAAGAGTCGAAGGCAGGATGGCAAGTGATGCTTTTACAAAGTCAATGAAAAATCGATACATACGAGCGGAAAACGTCATACCGCCAAAGCCGCATCGCATATACTTAGAAATGGCGATTGAACAATCGCAGACAATTGGCCTGCGGCGCCAATGATGAGGTTGATCGCATGGACAACAGGCGGCTCCGCGGTTAACAATTCTGATAAGGAATTCGGATCGCAAGGCGCATCAAGAGATGGGAAATTTATCAAATGAGTGTCATGAGTTTGGCTCGTATTGCTGCTACCGTCTGGCAGACGGTTCTGCTCTGGTGGTACTACACAGGGCGATGGAGGGGGAGAGGCATACACAGATTCCAACCGAGGGAAACCCACAATCTGTAGTTGCCGAGCATCATCGAAATGGCCAGAACCATGAGACAAGTTGTCCATTGGATTCATGGGCTTAGAGTGACTGGCGGGTGAATCCAGAGGGCGTTGTGAAGACAGTGGAGGTGCACTAGCCAGATCGAGTGTCTCTTCGGACGAAGCACGAGCATAGATGCGCTCGATATCGTCTATAGCACTGCCGATAATGGCGTGCAGGGCACGGAGAGAGGCAAAGGTCATACAGTTGAGGTGGAGAAAGTGAGAGGGAACGACACAAGATTTTTGAGGGGCGGCTAATATAGCTAGTACTGACTAAAGCAGTAGATGGGATATATGTCAGGGGGAGCAGATCGAGTACACAGCCAGGATAAAAATACTTGAAAAATGATACTTACTCCGGTCGCGACAATTTACCTTGTTTTCCAGAAACACACCTTGTCGCCTCTTTCGAAGCTATCGCTGATCTCATAGCTACCTCTCGACCGTCAATCTGTCTTCTCTGTCATAAGACTACGTGCTCTCACCACATAGCTGTGGGTAGCGGTGTACGTGTTTCAATCATTTTACCTAGCGATGCTGCACAATTTGGATTTTTTTTTTTTTTTTCTTGTGAAAGAAGCATGAGCAATCCCACAGCTGATACGCTCACAGAATGCCACTGTGTACCACCGCTACCGAACTTTGAGTCAAGTCATCGGCGTCCACCAAACAGCGTTGTTTGTTGTGCCTTTTACGACGGTCGTTATCGCCCTTGGTAGGTCATTTCCCATATTCGTCACGATACCGACTGGTGCCTTCCTTCATTCTCGGGCAGAAGCCCGCACCCGACGACCCCAAAAGCTATGCACATTCCACTTTGGACCACCTCTCACCACCCAGATCTATGATTTTCAAGCCCACCATCTGCACAGATCGCGCATATATTGTAGACTTGAACCAGAGATTTCGTGCACCTAACGCATCTCACATAGATTTGTCCAGTCACATATCATCAGTACTGTTTGATGCTATACATCATGATGTTCAAGTGATAAGCGGTGTGACTGTGAGTACAGACTGGACAGCGCCACCGTCCAGCAGTGCTCAAAAGTTTCCAACGAGCTTTTTGATCAATTTTCTTCGCCTCCTCCGAGTGGCGACAATACAGGAATCCCTCTGAGATCTTCCTCCTCTTTTGGATCGCCACCGTCTCATAAACACAATTTCTTGCTTCCAATATTGCCTCTTTTATTCACCAATGCGCGCGCCGCGTTCTTAGAGTCGTATCATTGCAGCGATATCCACGCAATTAGTGGACTAATTGTGCTCCTATTCCACAAACAATTTAAGTTGAACCTGAACGGCCTGAATACCTGAACTTTGACTCAATTAGTCTTTCCCTGATCGTCGGGGTGAAGATAAGAGGAAAAGACTAATTCCACAAATGGTTGTCTAGCAAGAGAGAAGGCAACGTCATGGTCAAACAAAGACAAACATACAAAGCTTGATTCCACTCGGCAATTCGGCACTTTCTATCTTTCTAATATGAACACCTCACTCCTGGATGATTCAACCCAAGTACGGCAACAGTGCTGTACACAATTGACCCATTACTGACTTTTCAACGCGTTTTTTGTGTGTGCATATAACAACGACCAATGACTAACTAGGCAGGATCAGACACAAAAGAAACAGATTGGGTTCGTGTTACCAGCACAGATGGGTTTGCTTTCATGGTACGACGCAAAGTTGCAAACGCCAGCGGAACCATGCGCTCCATGCTCGATACACAAAGTAAGGAATGATTTGTACTAATTCTTTTCTGAAAAAGACAAGGTCGCACCGGCGCTTGATTTTCTCCATGGACATATGCGCACTGATATCACGTTCTGGGCTCATTAATTCACGTTTTATCGTTCATAGGTAACTTCTCCGAGGCTGTATCTCGAACATGTCCTGTTTATCAACGGTGAGGATGAGAATTTGCGCTTAGAACCACATTAAGAATTGCTTCTCATCTGATCTTGTGATCAGCGGCATCATAGTAGAAAAGATGCTCGAATACATGTGCTTCCGAGCACACTATGAAAATGTTGGTTCAAAAGAAGAGATACCTGTCCACGAGTTTACGGAACGTATCCCTCCAGAGATTGTACTAGAACTGTAAGTCCCCTGTGTACACTATAGCCTTGGCATATTTTTCACTAGTGTCTAGCCTATTGGCTGCGGATTACCAAGAAAGTAAGTTGCATTCTACAAGTACGGCGTGTCGATTCACTGGCTACCGGTTCTGCCAGTGTAAATGATTACAACGTTTGGTACACATATCGGTATATAAACCCCGAAGACTCAACCAATTAGAATAAACCTACATGGGGTATTAGGGGTAAGGGAGCACCGAATATGCCGACACCATCGTTGTAGGTGGGGTCGTAATGTGCATACCATTGTCTTCATGTAGTGTCATGCCGTTTCAATGCCGATGGTCGAGCAATCATCATTCGTCCTTGGGCCAATTTTTCCGCTATACGTTCGACGATATCACTGCTATCATCATCTTCTTCAAGAGTTTTTTTGATGAGATGTTCCATATTAAACGCGCCTTGTTGATCTACACCGTTCTGATGCACAAACCGCATACTCATGCTCGGAGCTGGAAACATTGTAGGTGAAAGGCCATCTGGGTTGAACTGTGGCAATCGCTCGTTTTGGATATCCATTCGACGACTGTACCGAAAGATGTGAATCAATACTGGACACCGATGATGAAACACATACGCAGCATCGAATGTGCGGACGCTCCGACTAATTTGGTTTCCTTGCACTTTGAGTGCATCAACCGGGTCCACTCTGATGTTGCCAGCATCTTCAGGCGTAACAATGAGCTCGCTGGCGTTTTCGGATTCCTCGCTAGAGAGGGAGTTAGCCGAGTAGGGACAGAAGCCTGAAGAAGGATAAGAAACAAACCGAAGAAGCTGGAATACACGTTGCATTCTTCCAACTGCCATGATCTTGTTCTTGATCTGCTGTCGCCGTTTGAGCTCCGCTTCAGTTGGGCCGGCCGTCATTCGGCCTTCATCTGAATCAGTTTCCTGCAGTTCTTCCTCACTGCAAATGCTCAAGATGGCAAGCAACATTTCGGTGACTGTCCAAGTTTATAACAAGCTGGATGCTCTCCAAAGTCACTCACTTTTGGCTCCAACAAATG
This sequence comes from Amanita thiersii Skay4041, assembly GCA_002554575.1. Classification (NCBI taxonomy): domain Eukaryota; kingdom Fungi; phylum Basidiomycota; class Agaricomycetes; order Agaricales; family Amanitaceae; genus Amanita; species Amanita thiersii. The sequence goes on along the minus strand of KZ302024.1, from coordinate 34,174 downwards.
GCAAACTCCACGTGAATGCATCCATAAAATTAGGTAACCAGTAAGGATGCGAACTGCAATTATACTGTCGAATGGTGATATTCTTGTTGGCATATTTGAGAACAGCACCCCGGTTGCGATATACGTCGAGATAATTCGGGGCAGAGAAGATGGTGATGACAGACGGGAATTTCTTTGTGGGAGTTTTTCGATGCATAGTGTATCTTTTTGTGCATGACGTGAGATCCAGGTTACCTTCACCGTCTCATGTGAAGAGCGGGTGTTGGCAAGTACGTACCCTGCATCTTGAGCTTCGTGGCCGCGGATGATGCCAAGAAGACTGTTACGCTCAAGGAAGTTGCACGCCGCTTCGTATCTGGGCCCTTGCTTGTTAGCGTGCCGGAGATCAATGCCGAAGTGTGGAAACTCACGTGAACGTGAAAGAGCAACCTCGGGTTGTATTGGGGAGGAATAGAGTTCCGGGAGGTATGCCTGGTCCATGTGCTGATGGTTCTTGTTCGTGGCCATAAGTAGGTATTGGGTCAGACCATAGTAAATCACACAGCAAACCGAACGACCCTGGCTCTTGGAACCTGTTGAGCTGGAGGAAACGAATGAGTGGTAATTCATTTCGAGTGAGCGAATTGTGCTACCTTTTCTAAATCACTTAAACGGATAAGCTCAGGTGAGAGGCCACCATGCACACAGAAGAATCGCCCGTCGACTACCGCAGCAATAGGAAGGACGCAGAAGGATTGAACGCAGGCTTCATATACACTGGCAGAATACTTATGCAAGCCTGCATAAGTTTATCCGTAAGTGTGTGTTCAGGAGAGTGTCTGGGTGCGTACATTCTCGCTTGAAGGTGAAATACTCAGTGAGATGTCGACACTCGTGGTTACCCCGAAGGAGAAATATTCTTGACGGGTGACTGAGCTTGAGAGCGTATAGATAGAGCAGGCACTAATCACCATAGATATGTGAAGGCGGCTGAAAAAGCGAAAAAGGCAATAACATACCTCTATCCCAAAGTTGCCCCGATCTACATAATCACCAAGGAAGAGATAGCTGTTCTCCTCTAGGGTCCCGCCGACGTCAAATAGTTTCATCAAGTCGTACTGCAAGAAGGGGAATAGCAAGATATGATGTTCAATCAAGACAAGTTCAAAATCGTCCAACCGAGGGATCAACACAAACATATTGACCATGAATATCTCCACATACTAAGGATCGACAATCATGATACATATCTGATTGTAAGAATCTCGATGGAAACAAGACGCACTTGTTATTGGGCTTGAAACGCGGAGCATGTTCGGCTCCTTTGCGAGTAAATCAGTTGCCCTTTCGACAATGAAGAGGGCTTGCTCCTCTGTGAGGCGGCCTTCTCGGAAGAAATGTTGCTTCAGAAAGGCGGGATTGGGGAGATCCTCGCCAAACTCGTTGGTATAGAAGAATTGAGGATCGGTCGGTTTTGCCGAAGCAGGTTCGGGAACCTATCAATATCATTTTGCAAGGTTTAAGCGAATAAAGCGAGGGAGGAATGTATAGGTATCGGTCGATAGAGGTTAATCATAAGCACAAGGGGGAAGGAGGATCGAGATCAGGAGGGGGGAAACAGATACAAGAAATGCGAATGTTAGCACACAAAAAGTGAACGACGACCCGGTGGATAGAATGCCTTACACTCTTCACGACACGTTCAGTCGTGTCGATCCCCAAGTCCTCTTCCACTGTACTACTAGCTTGTGTGGAGCCTGAAGCGGTGGCTGCATGGCGTTCTTGGATTTGAGCGAGGGCGTTGCGCATGTATCTGTCTCCCATGGTGAAAGAGCTTGCAGCGTTGAGGTGGGGTGGGGGTTAATGTGGTGGGGGGTGATGATGATGTTGGTCCTTCACTTTCTTGCTTGACGTTATTCAGGGAAGCACGAGCGTTGGAATCAAACGTGGAGAGGATGATTGGAGTGGTGTGTGGTGAACGTGCGGCGTACGTGATTTGTGTGGTTGGGGGTGGGGTTATGTGGTGCGTTGAGATCGAGGGCTTATTCCTATTCGTGTGGAACGATGTAGTGTTTCCTGGAAGCAGGCACGGTATGTGCTTAAGTCGTGTGTTGGGGTGGTGGGTGTCGTAATAATCGGGAAGGAAAGGTGATCTCTTGTAATGGATTGGCGCCCAACCCAACTCTTGACTCGTGCCGTCGGCGCGTTGGAGTTACGTTTCAGTGCTGTTGAGTCCCTCTTGTTTTTTATGTTGGAAGGTGGTGTATGCTTGCTTTGCTATTCTGATCTGTTTGTTTCCCTATTGCTTCAATGACAATGGATCAACAAGGTGAAAATGATCGCGGGCGCTAAAGATTCAAGACCTGACCGTAACCGAGAAGAGTTGTCGATGGGAAACAGGGAAGAAATGGGTAGATCAAACAAAAGGCGCCCAATGCCCGGGATGATTAGGGATCTGCTAATAAAGGCTAGTTTGCATCTTTTGAGGACACGAGAAACAAGACTACAGGCACATCGGGTTTTTGAGCTGAGCGCCCATGTCTTTCTCCTTAATATTGATGTTGACAACAGATACCGATAGATGTCTGATAGGATGTACGGTATACACTACTGTACTCCCAGTGTAATATATTTGCCAGAAAAAAGTGACATGACAATATCTCTTAAATACAAGCACTAGACTATATACTCGTACGTACGTATAGACGTCCGTCACTGTCCCCTTGTCAAAAGTTTAATTCTTATTACCAGTGATAATTAATCCAAGGGAATGCCCGCATACTCGTCAAATCCAAGCGCCAGGTTCAAATTCTAACAAATAAAAACCATCAGCCACGTCCATCAAGGAGGACAGTCTACGGGCTCACCTGGAGACACTGCGTCGCAGCACCCTTCAACAAATTATCCAACCCACCCACCATCACCACCCTTTCACCAGCACTGTGCACCTGGAATCCACCAACACACCATCCATGCTTCCCCTCAACATCACTCAACATCGGTACATCCTTTCTCACCCTGATCAGCTTCTCCCCCTTATACCGCTCCTCAAACATCTCGACTACATCCCGCGCCTTGTACTTGCCATTCAGGGGCACACTCGCAGTGGACACAATCCCGCTAAACCAACTGGCCACAGTCGGTACGAACGCCACCTTCACCGTCTGCTCCTCCCCTAGCATCTTTGACAAATGGTACCCCGCCTCCCGCTCGTGGATATGGTCCGTTAGTGAATAAGGCTTCACCCCCATCTTGAGGCTCTCCGGCGTCACCTTTGGCGCGCTCCCCGGCTTTCCATTCACATCCGTCACAGGCACGGTCCCTGCACCCGAATAACCCGAAATTCCAAACACGGTCGCATACTGCCCAGGGCTCATATGCGGTACCAGCGGCGCCAACAGAAGCTGTGAAGAGGTGGCATAACATCCCGGGTTTGAAATTCGCTTCGAGTTGCGGATAGCGTCGCGTCCATACAATTCTACAATCCATCCCACCACCACCACCACACCATCCAAAACGCAGGTCGCAGAAAATTTGTTGTTGTGTAGAATGGTACATATAATAGTCATAATAAAAAAACCAAGCCAAAAGGAAAAGGGGGGGGAGATATCATTTTAGAACTATGTCACCTTCCGGGTATGAGATGGGCTCGAAGAGAATCCTCACCAGGAAGTCCATACGTCCAATCCTTCTCAAACCGATAATCCGCACCTAGATCCACCACGACGCTTCCTTCCCCTTCTGCCTTTTTCGCCGCACCCCTCTCCACAGCGTCCACAAAAGGCTTGCACACCCCGTTCGGCAGGGCCATCACCCACGCGTCGACCTCGCCGTTTTCTTCCATCCGCTCCACATCCTCAGTGCTGAGATTGGAATACGTAATCTTCGCCTTGTCATAGCCTTCCAGCTCGTACCCAGCCAGCTGCCTTGACGAGACATGCGTCAGGTCTAGATGAGGGTGGCTAGAGAGGAGAGTGGTTAGCGCTTGTCCGGTATACCCACGCGCACCAATCAACGCGAGCCGTTTACGTTCGGTTGTAGTTGGTGGAGGTACCACCGTGGCGTAACCCCTCATGTGCGTCTTTCCTGGGACTGTAACTCTCCCGGCAGCCATGGTCGAGAAACTCCTCACACCTCCAGGAGTTCCAGCGCTTGCAGCCGTCCTAGGCGGGGCAGAGGGCCCAACAGGCAAATACGACCTATCAATCCTGCCCTTTGCCTCCAACTCACTCACAAACCTCTCCACTTCCCGGATATCTTGCACTCCATACCAGAACAAGCTCTTCCCCGCCCTCGTAAAACTGCCATCAGCCCTCTCAAAATGCCAAGCCCGGTTCTCATCATCCGCTTGCGCAGTCCAAAAGAGCCTACGGTGGTCCTTCTTCACCGCAGAGAACACATTGTCCATCACGTTATTGAGCACACCCGACCGGGAGGGAAGGAGCTTGGTCATCACGGGGACCTCACCTGGTGGGTGTGACACGACAGCGAGCACGTCGAGTGGCTCGTCGCCATAGATGGTGAATGGCGTTTCCTTGAGCTGGTTCAAAACCTGCGTCACGCTTTGTACGCCGGAAAGCACGTCTGGATCACGGTCGTGGACAACCTGGCGGAAACGGTCTGGTCCAATCTTGTCCAGCCCATCGTGCTTGAATAGTTTATAGCCCCGCCGGATGAGGGTGCCTGCACCACTGTCGGTAAAGAGCTCTTTTTGCAGCATGGATGCTGAGATGACGGCAACGGAGGTGGTGCGAGGGAGATGGTCCAAGAGGTCCTTGAATTCACGTAGTTTTAGCTTGGTGCCGTATTTTACCCAAGGTTCGTTCATTAACACGTCGTATTCCTTACCAAACGATAGTATTAGCATCTTGTATCAGTAAGAAATTTTTGAAAAAATGACAAACCTCATCCAGGTTGATAACATCCAACTTCTCCCCAGTAACACCATGGAACATGCCTCCCTTGTCATTCAAAAACACAATCTTCATCGGCTCCAACTCCTTGGCCAGCTCACCAGCAGCGATATCAGCATTCACGTTCAAAATCTGCCCATCTAGCGACTCTGCCAGGCTGGTCAAAATCGGGAGGGCACCGGCACGGATGGAGGCTTCCAAAGGACGTTTGTCAACCTTGGTAATCTTGCCGACTAGCCCATACTTGTCCTTGTCGAGGTAGTCAGCAGTGAAGACACCAGAAGTGATAGGCCGCGCGCGGGTCCCAAGCTTTTCAAGTGCACCGACAAGCCTGAGGTTCTCTTCGAGAAACACCCGGCGTGCGATTTGCAACGTTTTGGCGTCTGTGTGAAAAAAAAAGGGGGGAGAATATCTCCTATCAGCCTCCTTCCCAAAAGAATATTTATAGCAAAACAGACAAATGCGTACCGGTGACGCGGATCCCATCGATGTAATCCGGGACGACACCCTCGCTCTCAATAATACTGTTCAGCTGCGGACCCGCGCCGTGCAACACAACGGGGTACAGCCCTAGTCGAAACAAGAAGCTCAAACTCAGCGCGAGCTCGTCGAGCTTCTCGAGGACCGCTCCACCAACTTTGATCACTGCAAACTTGGCGGGCTCAGAGGGGTGGGAAGAGGAAGAGAAGATACGCAGGTGACGTTCGACTTCGCGTTTTGAGCCGAGAGAGTAGAGGAGACGGGTTATCGTATCCTGTGAATAGCGTTACCCGAGTCAGAATTGGGTTACAGGTTTAGGGGTTGGGATGGAGGGGGAGGGGGAGGGGGGGGGAACGTACACGGTCAGTTTGTGCGACGGTCTGGATGTATCGTCTGCTGAGGACAGAAGATGACCGGACTTCCCTCGCCGCTGCTGCCCGAATACCGTTCTGAGCCGCAACCGCAGCCGTAGCCCTACGAGCACACACTGTCCTTCCCAAGAGCCTTAACGAAGGAGCAGCCAGCATCAGAGACTAATATAATAGGTCTTCGTGTTCAGTCAAGAAGAGACAGGTATAGAGTAGAAGGAAGAGTGAGGAAAGAATATGAAGTGAGTGATAAAAGGTGGAGGAAGGGATTCGAGCTGGATTCGAAGCAGAACAGCAAGGTGTGTGCGTTTGAGGTATTTTGCTACTGGCGGGGCACCAATTACACTCTTCTTTCAAGTTCCTATGATTATATCACGCTCTTTGACAGCTTTGTTCAACCTCGGATAGCCCATGTGTACACCAATATGAGTACCCTAGGTGTGCGTTCTATTCTACTTCAAATTTACAGCTCTGGTATACGAAGTGCTGTATTGTTGGGACTCCAAAGGAAAAAATTTTTACTAGCCGCGACCCTGCGTCGAGTCATTTAGGAGTGAGTTGTATCAGATAAGATAGCCAAGTCTAGAACAAATCAAAGGTATCACGGGCTACATTTCCCAATATCACCTGCCATGAAAGACGCAATTCAATACTAGTATCCAAAGAAGCAATGAAAACATGCAAAGCACATGCATGCGCCTCGTTGACTAAGGCTCTTTTTTGAGAACCCACATGTCCATCACATAAGACCGCGTCAAAAACAACAAGAGGCAGGGGCCAACAGAGAGGAGGTATTGGATAGAACAAGCGCTCATCTAACAACTACACCCGGGCCGGGGATAAAGCAGAGAATAGTAGCGACCCTGCAAATAATGAAGTTAGTTAGTGCGCTGTTGAGATGCAGACGCACTCAATCTGATCGTTGATTTTTACGGAAAAGGTGATTTATCACTGTTAATGCTAACAGCCGGGTGGAAAGTCGGAACAAGTGGGAGTTATTATTGATACCTACTACATACAACGGAAGTGGCGTCAGCTATACTAGTGGGTATCTCAATAACAATCACAGCTGTTGCCGGTTGATGTTGATGAGTCTACTGTAGTTCATCATACAATAAATTCATAACGTTAACGTGAACGGAGGGCCACCAAAGGGGGGAAAAAAAAACTAAATTCCCATATATTCGCGGCCATTCGGGATTTGGGTAGTTTGGTGATCAAGGGCATTCAGTTGTTGACACCAGTTGTAGAACAAAAAAAAGTCCAGTAATGCCGTTGTTGCCATAATTTGCATTGACAAAAAAAAAACATGGAAAAGCTAAAAATGACGCGCTAACGCCAGGGGGTGGCAAAATCTTTGAACAGAAAAATGCAATTTTCTTGTGTTATCCTGCCAGAAGACAGAAGTACTGTTGCGCCATCAATTCAAATTGAATCAACTAAGAACCATATACAGTGTAAAGCAGGTGAAAGACATCAAATAATTAAAATGGGATAAAACATCACGTGCACGCATGAATCGGGACGGCAAGCCTATTGAATAATATAGTGGCCTACAAGGTGCAACAAAAATCAGTGGCTTCATTCCACAACTTTCAAGCTAACTGTTAATGGTTAACTCGTTAGAAAAAACACTCAGAGGGGCGTCAAAAATCACTCCTAAAAATGAAATTAAAAATTTACATCTCACTTTCCACACAAAAGATCCGGAAAAAAAAAAAGGGAAAGAGCTTTGAGACGATTAGATGTAAATACATTAATCAGAGCAACCGAAATAACACAAATGCCCTGCTATTGAAAGAGACAATCAAATCAATCTACTTAGTGGGTAAGCTTCAGCGCAGCGCAAACATCAGCAAAGTGGAAGCCAAGGATGGTGGGGACGAGACCCTCAATGAGGGGAGTGACCGCAACCAAAATTTCAGCATGGAGGGAGAAGACGAGAGTGAGGACAGCAGCAATGCAGCCACTAGAAAGAGTATGGTTAGCACGTTTCTTAAAATATTAATTTCATAATCATCACGTACCCAATTTGAAGGAGAACGGAAGCAATGACGTATGCCTTAACAGTGCCAACAATGGTAACAGCTGCGACGAGGATGGCAAAGACGATGACAAGGAATGCAACAATGATATGGGCAACCTCGACATAGGCGAGAACGCGACCTTGGAGAGTGAAAATAGCACCAGTAGGGTTGGCAACGATGATCTTGATATCGGCAACGGCTGCCTCCAAAATGGCCTTGACTTCACCAAGGATGCCAACAACGACTTCAGCTTTAACTTCAACATTGGCAGCAATCAAAGTGTCTGAGGGAAAACGTCAGAACTAATTATAGAAGAAAAAATTTTTAAACATACTAAGCTTCTTGGAGATGGGAACGAGCTTGGCACAAACATCAAGAATAACAACCGGAATAGAAGTGGGAACATCGCGACGAGCGGATTGCTGAACATTGCTGTTGGCAATGTTGTTGACACCAGCTGTGCTAACAACACCGACAGCAGCACCAACAATAGCATTAACTTCATCGACATCAACAACATCACGGGCGGATTGCTGAACGTTGTGGTTGAGGACATTGTCGACCTTGACATCGGATGTAGCACCAACAAGTGCACTGACAATAACGTTCACGGTATCCAAATCGACAACGTCGGGTCCACCACGGCGGCTCTGGGTCTGGGTAACTTGGTGGTTGAGAACATTGTTGACACCGACTGCAGAAGCAGCATCAACAGCAGCACCAACAATGGCATTTACACTGTCGATATCAACAACATCGCCACCTCGGGGGTATCTATTCGAACCGCTAAGCGGGATGGCAGAGGCAAAGAGAGTGCCAGAGAGAGCAGTGAGGAAAGAAAGAGTGCTGAATGCGCGCATAGTTGGTTTTGGGGGGGGGGGGTGTTAAAAGAGTGTAGGTGGTTGGATGTTAAAGAGTGAAGAGCGCCGAAGCTAGGGGAGAGACGAGTGGGACGAAGCACACAAAAAAAAAACTCGAGGTTGAGTTATGTAGAACTATTTTGCGCAACTTCGTCCTCTTATAAAGGCCTTGACCCAATTTTTTTTTTTGCTTAGGATCAAATGTGCCCTTGCTGCCGTTCGCATTCCCAGGGACCAGATGGCAGGTTTGTCCGAAAGTAGCGTAATCAAACATCATTTCAGCAACAGGCTGCCGCTAACTGGTCAGTGCGGCAGAGAATATTCAGGGTCATTAGAATAAGTTGTCCTAGGATCGATGCATGCGTAGCTACAGGGCTCATTGTAAAACCCCGTTAGACTGTAAACCTTGTCTCTGGTCACCTTCACAATACAAAGAAAAAAAATATTCCACACCTTGCAGTTTCACGCAGCACTTCCCCAGCACTGAGCGCTGCCAGAGACCGCAACAGATGTCGTGTGCATGTGTCCAGAGTTGAAGACAATTAACTTGAGTCTAGGACATACGCGGTTAAGAATTTTGTAATTTACGTAATCAAACTTTGTTGATCGTTCCGGATAAAGGCTTGCCTGAGAAAAGTGTGTCCCTTATGCTCTTTCAACAAACTCAACGTACAAGGGCGCCTAGCCTTGGCCTGACCCATCAAATAAGCGGCAATTAATACCTTTTTTTTTTTTGGCCACTCACAATCCTCATGCACTCCGCAGCCTACAGAGTTTTACGACTCTTTTCTACAATTTCACTGTACACCACGTTCCGCTCGAGAATCAAAAAACCAAATCAATATGCGAATAATTGATATATCAAATTCGTAGAATAAAGTTAATGCACAATGTCCTACGCATCTGCCATCTGATACGGTATTAAGAAAAAATCAGTAAAATCTCTTCCATCCCCATCAGTCATATATCGACATATCCGGCCAATCGTCCACCTTTATGTAGGGCCAACGTTCCAGTATGTCCTATTATACTTACAATGAAATGAACGTGAACGGTAAAAATTTTCCCATCGTTTGATAGGAACAATGATGAACTAAACAACCAGCCAAGGCGGGAGGGCTATGAGCTAGCCATTTTATGCCTCTTCACCACATCGGCCACAAAGTCCGAGACCGCTGCCCAGTAGCCAGGCTGCGTACATGTATCGTCTGGTAGATAAGCGACATGAGGCACGGGAAAAACTCAACCTGGCATCATGAACTCACTGTGACCACCCAATGAATACTCCTTGTAATATGCTCTTTCTAGTCCTGCTTTGTACTCGCATCCACTCCCTGTCCTCTTCTCACCTCTTTTTGCAATTGCTTCCCAAAGCATTCTCATATGCGCTTTTGGCACCAGATCATCCAAGGCACCGCTAAGCATCAGAATAGGAGTGGTGGAGGGGATCAGTGGGATCTTAGACAATGAATCCCACTTCTGATGACACAAGAAGGTAACGTGGCGAAGGACTGGAAGTGCATGAGGGACCAGTCTAGGTAAAGAGGTAAAGGTGTTCTCGAGGATCAATGCATGAATCTGAATCATAAAAAAGAGTCATCGTTCAAACGTACGTGATTTACATGAAGCATCGAGAAGACGACGAACCTTGGTGGGATTACGACTGGCCAGATCGATAGCTACGGCACCTCCTAATGATTGGCCATAGAGGATCTGCGAATAGCTTATGAACATATGACTCAACGGGGACCCACGGGACATACAACTTGAGTTCTGGAAAAAGCAGGGTGGGCAAGTAGGTAATCAAGAGCCGTTTGAGCATCTATACATAGACCTAAATGTGGACCTATTAGGACACTTGCATAAGCTCCTGTTGTCATGTAGACGACCAACCTCGCTCTGAAGGTGAACCATCTGAATGACCATATCTGTGTGAGATTAATTTTCAAGGTCACATCACCACACGCCGTAATTAAATCGATTAGCTACTGACCCTCTGTATGACATCATTAACACGTTGCACCTCATCTGGAGAAAGAATACTTTAGCGAGAGGTATACGATGACCATGATTCCCCGCGTTTCCATGAAACATAATCACCGTAGGCCTGCTCGCCGAAAGCTGCCCCAAAAGGGAGACAGATTGGTGGCATGCTCAGTTGCTATTATACAAGACACACACCTCTTCATCGGTCGGATACCTGTCAATATCGGGCGAGACGAACGTGGGATGTGAGGTAGCCAAAGATGTCTTCTGCTGGAGGAGGTAGCAGCGCAACGTTACGCCATCGGAAGTCACCAGCGGAAGATTCTCATATGGAAGGCCAAACTCAGTCGGAGTTGGGACATCTATTCATGCATGGTCAAATTCGCTGATGTTGATAGGTTGGAGCATAATGGCCAAGCGAGATGCATCCACACCTGTTCGTGCACCGGGAGGAAACGCAGAAGGGTATATCAAGTAACCCTGGCCGTAATAAAGCAGTCCCGCACCTTAAAAGTGTTGAAAAGTTAATAAATAACAGATTCAGTAGGCGCGGGAATGCACTTGGCTTACCAACAGCAGAAACGGTAGCGACAGTAGCTACAGCCCCCTTTGCCATATGTAAGCGCGTTTGAGCACAGGCGTTGAAGAAAAGATGTACAATACCTACCTTTGCAAAGCTCTCTAAGGAAGGTAAGGAGCTTGACATTGCTGTTGGGGGTCGTTGAAGAACGAGCGTTGTATTAACACAGCGCTCACCAACCAAATGGAGAATTGTCGCGGGCAGTGTTTGTTTCCAAAGGCGATGGCAAATAAGCTTCTCCACATCTTACACTGGCACAATGCCCATCCCACACAAAACAATCCTTATGCTTCTACTCGCTTTGCAAATTCCTCGAGAGCGCGTTCAGTGCAATACGGGTCTAGAGCAAGATGTCTTGCGATATATCGCTTTGAAACGCGATCTATCTATATTATTTGCCTGCGGTTCTCGTGGGAGCATAATTTGTAATTGGTTAGTGCTCCTGCCCATACGTGTATGTACGGAAACTATGGATCCCGTCGTTGAATTGTGTTTGCAGATCTGTTTATCATTTCTTCCGGTTGTATTTTGGCTCTTGCTTCATGGAGCTCCCGTTGTCCTCTCTTCTTCACCCACGGTATCCGCTCTGCTACATGTCTTCACGTGTGTCCGCCCCACAAGAGCTCCAACTCTGGACGGCGGTGTGACAGCGCAGTCTGTCCATTTTGATAGATACAGGTGGAGTGAGAATTCTTGCAGCTTTGGAACTTTGTTTCAGTAAATTTTTTCTTTTTGTGATACACGGTACGTACATCAGCTAACAAAATTTTATATATGGTTAGACTGATTTGTGGAGTGGGATATCACTTCCATCAGCACACTGTCGTCATTGGATGGCCCACCACATGCGTACCCATTACTCTATCTCCCTGAATGCCCACCATGATTTGTAGGCCCAGGACAGGACCCACCATGCGTAACACAACCAAGTAGAAGTTAGTAGGTGCAGTTTCCCTTTTTCCTTTGTATTCAGTTGATTCCATGTTTAAATTCAGCTCAATTGATCATGACAACAACAGGATCAATGCATCACGGTAGGCTTCTCCTCCCATCGTTGAATTCCGTCGCTTCCAAAGATCGCTCCAACATTCACCTTTATCGGGTGTTGGCGAGAGAATATGTCAGAAATTTTAATTCCGTGGAGCATGGGTTATAAAACAGAAGAAACTTGCATACCCAGGTTTCTTTTAAGCATCTTCTGCTACTCCCATCTGTGCTAACACAGCTCTCCTTGTCGTTTTTCGACTCCCCCCACATTCTTTTGCAAAACATGCGCTCTTTCAACCTCACCCTAATCACCGCTCTTGCCTTCGCCGGCTTTTCAGCAGCTGCCCCACTTCATGTTGGTCGGCACGCCAACTCAGTCAGCGCTGGCGCCGATGCGAGCTCTGCACCCACCGTCCCTGATGTCAGCTCTGACATACCTTCCGCGTCATCTGCCGCCGTCTCCAGTGCTTCTGATGTTTCTTCTCAAGTCCCTTCTGAGACTTCTGCCACCATCCCCACTACCTCCGACATTTCTTCTGAAATCCCTACCGAAACTTCTGCCACCATCCCCACTACCACTGACGTTTCTTCTCAAGTCCCTTCTGAGACCTCTGCCACCGTTCCTGACACTACTAATGTTCCAACTGAAACGTCTACTGCAACTTCTGTTCCTGTACCCAGTTCCACCGACGTACCGCCACCTCAGACTCCCGGTGGTGGTCAACTCCAGACAATTCAAGCTGTCATCTCCGCTGTGACCTCTGCAATCCAACCTATCGCAGATCAAATTCGTCAGTTAACAACGCTTCCTCGAAATATTTCCTTTATATATTAATATTTCCTTAGAATCTTCAGCCACCTCTGAAGCCGGAGTTACCGTCCAGCAATTGATGGCCCTATTGGGGCAAATCAAGGACCAACTAAGCGCTGCCGTTGATCAAATTCAGGGCGTTACTTCTAACCCTATGGGAACTGCATTTGTTGCAGAGGGACAGGCTCTTTCTATCGTTGACCTTGCTAACACTATTGGTAGTCTGTTCAAGGTCCGTACCTTAGCATTTAAACCGCTGGATTTGCCGCTGATGTTAAATAAAAATAGATGGTTGTACCCGCACTCGGTGCTGCTATGTCGGCGAGTGGCCAGTCTAAAGATACTGTTGTTCCCATGGTTACAGATATTGGGTAGGTACACCCCTTGGTAGAGTTAACCCGTCGTATGTCTAATACTTTTCCAGTACTTTGCTCACCCAGCTGGTTACTGCTGTAATGACGATGGCAGGTGGTCTCATGGCTGCTCTTATGCCCATCATTGGCCCCATCGTTCCCATGATGCAGAACTTGAACATGGGCTCGGTCGCCCATCTTTTTGGTATCATGTAAACACTAGACGCTTTCATGTATTCGTCGTATTGTACAGGTCCTGTATCATGTATTTGACGCATATATACCCTTGTGCTAAAACTCTCGGTTTAGCTGACTTTAGTTTCAACCAGAACACCATCATCTTTGCTTAAGTTTAATATATACATTCCTATCATTCTCCTGAATGTTCTGAACTGTCTAGTGCGTTGTATTTCGTTCTTTCTACTGATTTGAGTTCTACTATAATACTATTGCTCGTGTTTGGGCAGTGGAATCTTGTACGCGTTATAAGCGATATTCGGACATCAGTAGTTTATCAGGCAGATTAGCTTGTAGGCACATATTTCCTTTAAGCATCTCTTTCTCTCTTTTGCATAAGACAGCTCACTTGTTTCTCGATGACCTTCATATCCCTATGTGATCATAGGTTCTTCTCGATCACTACTCTTGTTTTCGCTAGTCTCTCTTTAGTTCTACAGGGGAAGAGCTTGTAAGTGCTTTCTTCTATAGGGTCACTGGCAATTCATCGTAGTTCCCCATGTCATTACAGATATGGAGCCACCGAGCTTTCCAGCATTGCAATACCAGTAACGCCCAAATTACTAGTAAGTGGCGTCCTTCTGTAAGGATCCTCGGCAATTATGGCTTTCATTCAAATGTTCCATGGCTAGCCGACATCAGGCATGTTATTGTTGTTGGAGTGCGAGCTCACACAGCCAAGTCCGTATTTACATTTATTTGTTACGCATTCTTTTGAAAAAAGGTATAACTCGCACCAGAGGATGGAATACAGCGTCGTGGTTCGGACTTGTGCTACTGATACAGTGTAACTACCAAATATGGAAGGTGTGACGTTACATGTCACAAAACTGCGAACTGTAGCACCACTATTGTACTTCCAACATCTTTTACTCCCAAAATTTTCTTATCACATCTCAGTGCTTCTTATCACTGAGATGTAAGCCCTTATTTTTATACTCGTTACATACATCCAATCTAATTCTATTGATAGTAATATTCATTAGGTGTATCAACAAAATACTATCTGTCAGGAGCTTACTATGTGTACTGTTACTGCGATCCAATGACCTCTCAGGCATCACTCCGTATGCATTAATGAGAAAGAGAACGAATATAGGGAGGACTTCTGTAGCTACACATAGCGGTAGACTATCAAGAAGCTAAGGAACAAATAACTAACTACAAGGTAATTAAACCTAGTGGGTAATTCTAATGGCCGTGGCTGGAATCGAACCAACGGCTTCTCGGAATAGTCCGCGTCTGATAAGATAAGATAAACGGGAATGAAATGAAAAAGAAAAGAAAAGAAAAGAAAAGAAATGGAAAAAGAAATAGAAATGATTGTAACACTATCAGTGCTTCTTATCACTGAGATTAAGATTCATTAGATTGCTGCTAACAGTTGTAATACCTGATTGTAGTATAAATTGTAGAAAAGGGGGCTGCATGGTAATGTAGCTAAGTAAGAATAATAAATCTGTCATGGTCTCTTATTTTATATTCATTTTTCCTTTTTATTTTATCTTCTCCCTTTACATGATATGAACCCTCTCACTGAACAAATAAGCACCATACATTTGGGATAAGCACAAGAGTCTTAGAACTCAGAGTAGTGCCCAAAGGTTAGGGTATGTTATGACTTCTCATTTCTTTTCCTTTTCTTGTCTTTTTGTTTTCTTTTTATTTTCTTTTATCTGTTCTAAAGTGCTGGTCTAGATGCACACTTTCGTTAGTGCCCATCTAGATGCACGCTCCCTTTAGCGCTGAGTCAAGCATGTGTTCCTTTTACTTTCACCCTCAATAGGTCTGTTATGCCCTCCAACCTTCAGTGCTCAAGGTTCAACCCCTAAGCGCCCCTTTTATTATGCAGCCCCTATTTTCGACGCTTCGACGCTTTCTTGTTTACCTTTGTTTATCCAAATGTGAATATTGGTTAACTTACTGACTTGGACAGTCGTTTCATCACAGTCATACACCTTGACTACTACCTCAGGCTACTCTGGTCCCCAGGTGTCCTTATTCATCACCTTACCAATATTCTTACTCACATTGCAACCAGAGATAGTCATCAACTATCTCTTACTCATTTCACCTTACTATTTTAACTCTTCTTAGTTACCATTTCATGTATATAAGTAGTAACTACTCGCCTAGGATTCCCTAGGCTTTCAATACAAGTATCTTCTCTACTCTCACTTTGCTCTCACTGTCTGAGGAACTACCTAGAGCATCGCTCTACCTGGTGACCAGACATATCTACATCTTATCTAAGTGGTGGTTATCTCGCCATTGCCGCTTACCTTTGAG
>KZ302024.1:3024-17597 GCA_002554575.1 Amanita thiersii Skay4041 | reverse complement strand
TTAGGATGGCAATACTCCCCACTATACAAGGTGTTCCACCACATCTACTCAGCAGCAATCAGCTCTAGAGAGACAAGTTTGGGAGTTATTTTGTGTTATGAGCTCACTAAGTTTACCGATAACCGCGATCCTACAAATCCCAGGCGTCACTCCTAAGCTTGACGGTGAGGAAAAGAGGAAGAGAAGAGGAGAGCAAATGAGTTTATTGAGCACGGTAGTTACTCGGTGAGAGAAACTATCTAAGAGCTGAAGAACTAACTAATACAAACAACGAGTTTAAGTAAAAGGGAATAAAAGAAGCAACACAAAAGAGAATCGAACCAGGGACCTCTCGAAGGTTATCCGAGATGACCGAGGTCGATAAGATAAGATAATGGTAGCCGCGCGCTTAGACGAGCACTAACATAAGCGCGCGCCTAAGTGGGCGTCAATAACGGGCATGATGGAAATTAAAAGAAAAGGGGAAGAAATGATAAAGAAAAAGGGAAAAGATGAAAATATAACATTACCCCCTCCTTAAGGATTGCGCCCACGCAATCACAAGGAGTTCGCTTGTGCTCTCGCACCCTTCCAGACCCTCCAATTCCTTTCTAACTTCTCCAAATACTCCTTTTCGAACTTTCCATCCTCCCAACCAAATAACTTTCGCGGTACTCGAGGTTCGGTATGGTTTTCGTATCGTTTAAAGTCGAATTGTCGTAGTGAAATGGGTCTTGGCGCTGCAGGATGTTTCTCGTGGAAGGTCTTGACCTTTTCCGGAGCATTTTCGACATCCGTTGCAGGCTGCCAAGTGCTTTCCTCAACGGGGTAACCGAACCATTTGACCAAATACTCTAGCTTACCGCCCCTTCTTACTCTACTGTCTAGAATCTCCTCCACTTCATACTCCTCTACTCCATCTACTAAATCAGGAGCTGGACGGGAATGCATCGTTTGACCTGGGGAAGTTGGGGTGGTGTATGGCTTTAGGAGCGTTTCATTAAATACGTCATGGATCTTCCAGTTGTTTGGTAGATCTAATCGGTACGCTGAATTTCCAACTTTCTCCTTGATTGTAAAAGGTCCGTAGTATTTAGCACCGAGTTTTTTAGACGGTATGTTTGCATTAAGATTGGTACTGTCTAATAAAACTCGCGATCCCGGTTGATACTCAATAGCTTTCCCTTTCTTTTTATCGTAGGCGTTTTTCATCTGTAGATTCGCCTTTTCGAGGGATAGCTTTGCTTTGTCAAGAGCATCTTTCGTTTTGTGAATAAACGAATTAACCGAGTCGTTTGTTGTTGCCAGTAAGGGTTCTACTCCTGTGTATGGGTGACGTCCATTGTTGAGCATAAACGGAGAATATCCGGTTGAACTATGCGAGCGGTTGTTGTGACAGAATTGTGCGATGGGCAACCAGTTTGCCCAGTCATTTTGTCTGTTGTTAATATAGATTCTCAGGTACTCGATTAGTTCCTGATTAACCCGCTCGGTTTGTCCGTCAGTTTGTGGATGGTATGCCGTGGAGTAGTTACCCTGGATACCTAAGACCTTGTACAGTTCGCGCATAAACCCTGATACAAACTGAGAGCCTCGATCGCTAATTACTTTTCTGGGAAGGCCGTGTTCTTTAAAGATAAAATCTCTATAAAGCGTCGCCGTTCCCATACTCGTTATATTGGCCGTTGTTGGGATGAAATAGGCCTTTTTCGTTAATCAATCGACAACTACCATGATTGTATCGTAGCTCCTGGATTCAGGAAGTGGGCCAATGAAGTCTACGGAAATGGTGTGCCAAGGTTCTGGTGGAATCTCATTTGGATGTAGGGGGGCGTTTCTTTTTTGTCTATTAGGCTTATTCGTAGCGCAGCCTTCACACCCCTTGATGTATCGTTCTACATCCGACCTCATATTTGGCCACCAGTAGTTTCGAGTAACAAACTCGATCGTCTTTGCTACTCCTGGGTGGCCTCTCGTTGCCCAACTGTGGCAAACCATGATTATGAAGTCTCTGATTTCCCTATTCACCGGCACATAAATCCGTTTTTGCCAATAAACCAATCCGTCTATCACCTGATAATCTGGATCTTTATTATGGAGCGCATCTGCTACTTGTTTGTCCCAAAATCATTTGGGTAGTTTAGCGATTTTGTCCTCTGTTTCGAGAAGGGCTCTGTCATCATCATAGATTCGGATGAATAAGTGCTCCTTTAGTAGGATGACGTTATGATTATCATTGTTCCCCTTCTCATAACCTGCGCGTCGTGATAATAAATCCGGTTTCGTGTTTGCTTTACCAGGTCTATGCTTAATGACGAATCGGTAGTCTTGAAGGTCTGTCACCCATCTAGCTTGTCGGCGATTAAGATTTTGGGGTTTTCGAAAATACGTCAGATTTTGATGATCTGTCAGTACTTCGATTTCCCTCTCCGCGCCTTTAAGGTAATGGGACCATTCGTAGAAACAAGTCATCACAGCGAGCATCTCTTTGTCATATATCTCATAATTTCGCTCTGTTTCATTCAACGCATGTGACATGTAGGCTACAGGTCTCCAAGTACCATCGCTTTGTTGCTGTGACAGAATACCTCCAATGGCAAAATCGGATGCGTCCGACTCGATTCGGAACTGAGCGGTTGTGTTAGGAATGACTAGGATTGGCTGGGTTGTGACTTTTTGTTTAAGACCTTCAAACGCTTGTTGTTGGTCCTTTCCCCAATACCATTCAATTTTACCGGTTAATTTAGTTAATGGTTTTGCGATATGGGCAAAACCTTTGATGAATCGTCGGTAAAAATTACAAAATCCTAGAAATTGCTGCAATTCTCGTTTGCAAGTTGGAACAGGCCATTCCCATACTCCTTTCACCTTTACCGGGTCCATTCGAATAGTATTTGCAGATATGATTAGTCCAAGAAATTCGATTTCGGTTTTTTCGAATTGACATTTCTCGGGTTTGAGCGATAGTTGGTGTTCTTCCAACTTCACTAATACCTGCATAACTCTCCGCGCATGTTCTTCTAGGGTCTTTGTGAAGATTAGGATGTCGTCCATGTAGACGCTCATCCAACCCTCGGCTATTTCGTTCCTAAAAATGTCGTTCATCATGGTCTGGAACGTAGCCGGTGAATTGGTCAACCCGAAGAACATAACTAGCGGTTCGAATAGCCCTCGGTTAGTTCGGAAAGCAGCCTTCCACTCGTCTCCCTCTTTGATCCTTATGTTGTTGTAGCCCCAACGTATATCCATTTTTGAAAAGTATTTAGCTTCAGACAGTCGGTCAATGAGTTCGCTAATTAGAGGTAATGGATATCGATTTTTTATGGTCATCTGGTTTAGCTTTCGATAGTCTTGTACGGGGCGTAAGGATCCATCCTTTTTCTTGATAAAGAAGAAGGGTGAGGCCATGGGAGACTTGCTCGGTTGAATACGACCGGTTTCAAGGTTTTCCTTAAGAAAGTCATCAAGCTGCTTTTGTTCGCTAGGATTGATTGGATAGATTTTGCAATCTACCAGCTTAGATCCTGGAATCAGTTCAATTGCATGATCCCAGGGTCTTCTTGGTGGCAGCTGATCGAACGTTTTCTTTTCAAAAACCTTGCGGTAAGGGAGACAGTAAGCTGGTAGTCTCGCATTAAGATCTTGCGAGAGTTGAGGTTTAAAAGCTTGTTCAGCTAATTGTCCCACCTTAGATTGATAGGTTCTTAGTCGTAATTCTTCCTGGCCAATTTGAACTGCTAAAAGGTGGTCACCCTCTTCCATCTCGTCCCAGTCTCTGATGTCCAGTACCTCCTCTTCTGGACTGTTCACCGTACTCTCTTTATAGCATGCACCTGGGCATCTAGAGAATTCCAGCGTCGATAATTTCCAGTCGATCTTGGGGTTGTGATATTTCAACCAATCATGACCGAGGAAAATTTCGTTTTTACTAATATTTGCGACGCTGAAATCCATGAGCTCCGTGTGATCACCGATAGTAACCCTCAATTGAATCTTATGAGTTAATGATCCAATGTTGTTCTTCGTTCCATCGGCATTGTATACTGGGATGGGACGGGGTAAGGGGGTGGTATTTAATCGGTGTTTCTTCACAAACTCCTGATTGACACAGGATCCGGTACAGCCACTATCCAGTAATGCTTTAACCTCAAATGTTTCTAAGGTGTTGGTGGTCGAGATAATACATTTAACATCCATTTGATTTGTACCAGTTGTTCGAACAACCGTGGGTTTTTGTTTTAATTCATAAATGGCGTTTAATGCATTATCTTCACTCATTGCATTTAATTCCGCAACTAGTGAGTCCGTTACCTCGTGAAACCGTTGGTTGTGTGCATACTGTTGGAGAGTTCGGAGAGCTTCCTTGCCATCTTCGTTCCAGATCCTTCTGGTTACCCAAGGGCCAGTCCATGCTCTTAAGCCTTTTGATTTTGTTCTTACAGGTTCGCTTCTTATGACATGTACAAATTGTTTATTTTCACTTAGTATGTAGTCGATACATAGAGCACTGTCTGTACAATAATCGTCATTGGCCGCTGAGTCGAAGCTCCTCATTGGCCGAATTGAAAACCCGAAGGTGCATAGGGGACTGGAGTAACCGAAGGTTGCGCTGTAGTAGCGCCTGCTACTGGAACCGCTGCCTGAACTTCCTCAATACGGGCAACACCACCTCCCGCTTGCTGTCCGCCACCGGCTACCATCCGCCACAACTCGTCTCTATCGGCATCTGTGCCACTGTTCCATGCACTGACCAATCTCGTTTGTTGATTCCGGGGATTAGGGCAAACCCTAGCCATGTGTCCAGGCTGTCCGCAGTTATAACATCGGAGTGGACCTCGGTTTCGGTCAACCTGCATAGCGTTTGGGTCACGCTGAGCAGGTTGAACGGGGGGTCTCCATTGCGTTTGTTGAGATCAATTGCCCGGACCTTGCCAATTACGTTGCGCGTGTTGGTTAACGCCTTGTTGTGAAGTTGTTGGCCTGGTCTGTCCCTGTTGTCCAGTTCGAGATGTTGAACTAGATTGTCCACCGGTGCTGCTACCTCCGCGCGCAGCGAAAACTTTCTTTTCGGCTACAGCTTGCCTCCATTGACGGTCGAGTCGAATAACCAGTTCGTACCATTTTTCCAAGGTCGTCGGGAGTTCGGGCACCGCCATACATTTATCCAGGAGGGGCGAGTTTAAGGATCGCTTAAACTCGTGAATACTGGCAGTTTCACCATACCCGGATCGCATGAAACTCTGCTTGAAGAGCTGAACGTGCTCTTCACCGGAATGTGATCCTTGTCGAATAGTTGTAATCTCCTGGATGGCCGTTGCCTGTTTATTCGGGTCTCCGAATGCCTTGAAAATGTCCTGGTAAAGCAGTTCGATTTTGTTTGTTTCTGCGGATTGTTCGTACTGCGTCTGGTATTCCTGAGTTCCCATGTATGTAAGGAAATGGTCTCGGAAGAGTTGAGCCATTCCGGTTTGCATAAACCCTAAGACCCAAGTAATCTGAATCCGTAGGGTAGGAAACTCCTGGGGTTTCGCCGTCATATAGAGCCTACAGCTGTTGATGAATCCTTCACACGTAGCCATGGATCCGTCATAGATCTGTGGCACAGCCATCTTCGGTCCTCTAAATGTGTTGGTTTGTCCGGGTGGTTGGATTGCCGCCTGCGCTTGTAGTTGCGCAATGGTTTGTCCCTGCTGAGTTATTGTGTGCTGTAGATTATTAACCAACCCGACAAGTTGCTGGATCTGAGCCAGTGCCTGATCTAAGGACCAATCTGGTTCCTCGGTTCCTCCGCCGGAACCACCGACCATCATCCTGAGAGGGAAAAAGATGATTTTGAACAAATAATAAAACGGGAGGAGGGTGTAGATGAGAGGATCCATGTTGATGGTTGATAAGAGATGGTGAAGTGATAAGGAAAATTGTCAATAGTTCCTCGCTACAGGCACGCGACCCTGACGTGTAGCTTAGGTAATGAGATGGGGGATGATAAGGGAACCTCTGCGATCGATGGCGCACTAGGCAGCGAATGAACGAAGGCTGAGTCGAAGTGGGTAGGTCACGAGCCTACACCTGTGTCCAAGATCCTTCTTACTCTGTGAGTTATACCGTTCTATCTCCAACGGCTATAACGAGAGGGTCGAAGGGCAGCAAGTGCACGTTTGGTCGTAGAGCCTGTGATTAGGCTTGGTCGACGGAGCCTGTGACTAGGCTAACGAGAGAGAGGTGCCACGGGTGTGGGACACCTTCCGGAACTACGAAGTAAAGGTGGAAAGGGGAGTGCAATCGCACTTTGGACGTGAGGAGTAGAAAGGTATGGGTCTCGAGGAGACTTTCGTGACGAGTGAGAGTAGAAAGCTCTTAGATTATGTTATGAGCTCACTAAGTTTACCGATAACCGCGATCCTACAAATCCCAGGCGTCACTCCTAAGCTTGACGGTGAGGAAAAGAGGAAGAGAAGAGGAGAGCAAATGAGTTTATTGAGCACGGTAGTTACTCGGTGAGAGAAACTATCTAAGAGCTGAAGAACTAACTAATACAAACAACGAGTTTAAGTAAAAGGGAATAAAAGAAGCAACACAAAAGAGAATCGAACCAGGGACCTCTCGAAGGTTATCCGAGATGACCGAGGTCGATAAGATAAGATAATGGTAGCCGCGCGCTTAGACGAGCACTAACATAAGCGCACGCCTAAGTGGGCGTCAATAACGGGCATGATGGAAATTAAAAGAAAAGGGGAAGAAATGATAAAGAAAAAGGGAAAAGATGAAAATATAACATTTTGTGAAGAACTAGGATTACACCCAGATTCAGATGAACCATTAACAGATGAACAAGAAGCGCAGTGGCAACAAATCAGAAGGCGATACATTACTACCAGATCACCCACACCAGACGAAGGATCCCTCCATTCTGATAGAGGAAGTCGAAATGAAACCAGTGATCTAGAATCAGTGTACAGTGAAACAAGACCCCCTGACAACAAACCAGATCAACTGAGTTCCCCAGAAAGCATTGATTGGTTATCAGACGAACTACGAAGACTAAATATGGAACAACAAGCAGCAGCAGCAGTGGCCAAAGCACAGGTGAAACAATACAGAAGGATTGTACTGGATCCAGGAGAATTTAATGGCGAAAAATCAAAATTCAGGAAATGGCATCTTAATATGAAATTGCTTCTTAAAGGTTATCATAACCTTAATGACGATCAGAAGATCTTGATCTTCCTTTCTCAGATGAAAGGAGGAGAGGCTGAATTATGGGCCAACATCAAACATACAGAAGTCAATGGATCTACTCCTATGAGCTTCGCCACCTTTGAAACTGAATTAACTACTCGGTTTGAAGATAAACTTGCCCAGAAAAGAGCCAGGAACGTGATCTACACATTCAGACAGGGTAAACAATCCCTTATGTCATTCATGGATCAATTTGAGTTGCTTCGCATTGAAGCTGAAGCATCGCAGGAAGAAGCCTACTTCTTGCTCAAGAGAGGCCTCAATGACTCTGTCATCCGAGCTGCCTTTGGTGGATTCAATGTTATCCCCACTACCTACATGCTATTGGTCAAAGAACTGAAGACCCTTGCCGCTAATTATGAAGAAGGTCAGGGTCTGATCCAATCACACTCTGGTAACCCTTTTGGCAATAAAGTTACTGGATCAGGAACCATATGGGGTGGTAGTGGTCGTCCTATGGAAATAGGAGTGATATCCAATTCACAGTGCTACAATTGTGGCAAATTTGGCCATTTCAGTCAAGAATGCAAAGATCCAAAGGTGGATAAAGGAACGTGCTTCTATTGTAAGAAGAAGAACCATCTGGCAAAGGACTGCTGAAAGAAGAAATGGGATGAACGCAAGAAATGCAACATAAAGATTATAGAAGAAACACAGGAGGAAGACCCCAATAAAGAGGATTTTGGCGAAGAGTCCAAGTGAAGGGTGCGATCCCGGACTCATTGTCAGGAGCTCACTGTGTTTACCATTACTGCGATCCAACAATCCCTCAGGCGTCACTCCTAGAGTTGCGATAGAGAAATAGAGGGAGAATAGATGTATAGAAGATGACTCTTGTAGCTACACACAATGGGTAGACTATCTAAGAGCTAAGGGATAAACAATATATAACAACGGATGGAAGTAGGGTGAAAGTAAAAAGTAAATGACCACAGGGAGAATCGAACCAAGGATCTTCTCAGACTAGTCCGAGATGCCCCTTGCATCCGAGTATCCCGAAGCAGTGCTAAGGAAAGACGCACATCTAATTGGGCGCTTGTGGAAGCACGCGCTTAAACGGTGTCAAAGAAAGAAGAGAAAAGAAAAGAAAATAAAAAGAAAAGGAAATTGAGAAAAGATTGTAACATTACCCCCCTCTTAAGGGTCATGTCCTCATGACCTATAAGCTTCCTTCCGAGCGCTTTTCCACGTCTTCCAGTTCCGTTCTAGCCTTTCCAAATAATCCCTATCAAATTTTCCATCTTCCCAACCAAATAGATGACGTGGAGTTTTTGGTGTAGTAAGGTTTTCATACGGTTGAAAAGTGAGATTACGGTGTGATAAGTGATGAGGGGCTCC
Source organism: Amanita thiersii Skay4041 (assembly GCA_002554575.1). Taxonomy (NCBI): domain Eukaryota; kingdom Fungi; phylum Basidiomycota; class Agaricomycetes; order Agaricales; family Amanitaceae; genus Amanita; species Amanita thiersii. The sequence continues at coordinate 9,041 of KZ302024.1, read as the reverse complement.
TGGGTTTCGCCTGTAAAATTCTTGAATCGCTCCCTGAGCATTTTCGAGATTCGAGGCTGGTTCCCAAGTGCTTTCTTCCATAGGATAATCTTTCCACTTTACCAAAAATTCCAGTCCTTTTCCCCTTTTCAATTGGCTATCCATAATTTCCTCTACCTCCCACTCTTTCTCTCCTTCAATCAGTTCCGGCGGTGGTTTGATAGGTGTATGTTGATTTGGGAATGTAGGTCTATGATAGGGTTTAAGTTTGGCCTGGTTAAACACATTGTGTATCTTCCAACTCGAAGGAAGATCTAGTTTATACGAGGTGTTTCCCACTTTTGCCTTTACCCTAAAAGGTCTGTAAAACTTAGCGTCCAACTTTTTGGAGGGGCGTTTTGTAGTAATGTTCGTCCCATCCAGGAGGACTTCGGATCCGATCGCATACTCGATTTCAGGTTTCTTGTGTGCATCGTATTGCGCTTTCATTTTCTGATTAGCTTTGTTAAGCGCTGCTGTAGCCTGAGTATGTATTCATTTGATCCTGTCCAAAAAGTCCGACACCGTCTGATGTTTTACTGGGAAACTGTTTTCAACTCCTTTTCGTGGATTATGGCCATTATTCATCATGAAGAGTGAATATCCTGTAGCGCTATGAACTCGATTGTTGTGACAGAACTGGGCGATGGCGAGCCATTCTGACCAGTTGTTTTGTTGGTTATTTACATACATGCGTAAATATTCTTCGAGTTCCTGGTTCACTCGTTCCGTTTGGCCATCTGTTTGTGGATGAAAAGCAGTTGAGTAGTTTCCCATGATACCTAAGACCTGATACAGTTCCCTCATGAATCCCGATACAAACTGGGGTCCGCGATCACTTATAATCTTCTTGGGTAGCCTGTGTTCTTTGAATATATTATCTCTGTAGAGTGTGGCTATCCCAAGAGACGTGACTGTTGTGTTAGTTGGTAAGTAGTAGGCCTTTTTCGTAAATCGGTCTACCACTACCAGGATCGCATCGTAACCATTTGATTCGGGTAATGGCCCTATTAGGTCCATGCTAACTGTGTGCCAAGGTTCTGGGGGTATTTCGTTTGGGTGTAATGGTGCAGCTTTCTTCTGACGGTTTGGCTTATTCTGCACGCATTTATCGCACCCTCAAATATAATCTTCAATGTCTGTCTGCATATTTGGCCACCAATAATTTCTGGTGACGAATTCTAAAGTTTTAGTGACACCTGCGTGTCCTGCAGTTGGTTGATAGTGGAAGACCTCGATGATTGAACCCCGAATTTTCTTGTCCACAGGTACATAAACCCTGCCTTTCCAGAACACAATTCTGTCTCGCACAGCATATTCAGATGACCTTTGTTTGAGCCCTTCAATAACTTGTTTGTCCCACTGTCTTTTATTGATCTTCAATATTTTCTGTTCAAGTTCATTTAACAGTCGATCATCGTCAAAGATTCGGACAAATAGATCATCCTTAAGGAGAATAATGTCTTCGTTGTCATTCAATCCTTTTGGATGTCCGGCTCATCTAGAGAGAAGGTCAGGCTTGGTATTTGCCTTTCCGGGTCTGTGCTTGATGACAAAATCGTATTCTTGGAGATCTAATACCCAATGTGCCTGGCGACGGTTTAGATTTTGGGGCTTTCTGAAATAAGTGAGATTCTGGTGGTCTGTCAGAACCTCAACCTGTTGTTTAGCTCCCTTTAAGTATTGTGACCATTCGTAGAATGCTGTCATGACTGCGAGCATCTCCTTATCGTAGATTTCATAGTTGCGCTCGGCGTCACTCAGCGAATGGGACATGTAGGCTACTGGTCGCCATAAACCGTCTTCCTGCTGTTGGGATAAGATTGCTCCTAAGGCAAAGTCTGATGCATCCGTTTCTACCCAGAATTGTCCTTCGGAGTTGGGGATCGCAAGAATAGGTCTACTAGTTATTTTATCTTTCAATGCTTTCCAAGCATTGATTTGCGGTTGTCCCCAAGTCCAAGCTCCTTTTCTGGTTAGAATTGTAAGCGGCTTAGCTAGTTTTGCAAATCCTTCGATAAAGCGTTGATAGAAATTGCAGAAACCAAGAAATTGCTGTATTTCCCACTTACAAGTGGGCATCGGCCATTCTTTTATGCCTTTAACCTTAACAGGGTCCATTTGAAGTGTGTCGTGCGAGATGATAAGACCAAGGAACTCGATTTGAGTTTGTTTGAACTGACATTTTTTGGGTTTTAATGATAATTTATGTTGTTCGAGCTTGGCTAAAACCTGCACTACACGCCTTTGGTGTTCTTCGATGTTTTCTGTGAATACTAAGATGTTGTCCATATAGACGACCATCCAACCCTCAGCAATTTCAGTTCTGAAGATGTCATTCATCATAGTCTGAAATGTCACTGGCGAGTTTGTCAATCCGAAGAACATTACCAAAGGTTCAAAAAGGCCCCTGTTCGTCCTGAATGCCGCCTTCCATTCATCACCATCTTTGATCTGGATGTTATTATATCCCCAGCGAATGTCCATTTTGGAAAAGTACTTTGCTTTGGACAATTTGTCTATTAGTTCGCTAATAAGGGGTAATGGGTACCAGTTCTTGATGGTCATCTTATTGAGTTTTCTGTAGTCCTGGACCAGATGTAGAGAACCGTCTTTCTTTTTAATGAAAAAGAAAGGGGATGCCATCAGTGATTTACTGGGGCGGATTCGACCAGATTCTAGGTTTTCTCGAAGAAACTCGTCCAATTGCCATTGTTCCTCAAGGTTTAGAGGATATATCTTACAATCCAATGGTTTTGCCTCTGGGATCAGCTCTATCGCATGATCCCAGGGACGTCTTGGGGGAAGTTCATCAAAAGTTTCTTTTTTGAAAACCTTACGATAAGGGAGGCAGTAAGATGGTATTTTACTTTTCAAATCTCAGCTGGTTTTTGGAACATAAGCTTGTTCCGCCAATTGTCCAGCTTTGGATTGATATGCCCTTGATCGTATTTCCTCTGGTCCTATATGGACTGCCAGTAACCTGTCTCCTTCTCCTAATTCTTCCCATTTCTGGTATTCTAGCTCGTCCTCGGGTTCCTCCACCTCTGAACCCATATGGCATATTCCTGGACAGCGTGTAAACTCAATGATAGCTTTCTTCCAATCGACTTTGGGGTTGTGATACTTTAACCAGTCGAAACCGAGGAAGATTTCATTTTTACTAAGGTTAGAGACACCGAAGTCCATCACCTCTTCGTGCACACCAATTTTCATTCTCAATTTTACCGTATGTGTGAGGGACCCACCAATATTTTGGGTTCCATCTGCATTATAAACCAGTATAGGGTGTGGTAAGGGATGAGTGTTAATTCGGTGTCTTTCAACAAATTCTGAGTTCACGCAAGATCCAGTACAGCCGCTATCTAACAGCGCTTTGACCACAAAGGTTTCAAAAGTGTCTGTGGTCGAGACTACGCAGGGAATATCAATTTGATTGGTACCATTCACTCGGATTACCGTAGGCTTTTCCTTCAGTTGGTAGATGGCTTGAAGTGCATCATTTTCTGGTAAAGTGTTTAATTTGTGTACCAATTCTTGGGAGATTTCGATATTCTGCGATTATGAGCATATTGAGTGAGAGTATAAATTCCCTCTTCAATAGGCTCATTCCATATTCTTTTTAAAACCCATGGGCCGGTCCAGGTTCTCACTCTTGAGGTTTTCGTTCTAACAGGTTCGCTCCTAATGGCATGAATGAATCGTGTATTTTCTTGTAAGATATAGTCTATGTTTACAAAAGAATCCACATAATCAGACGTAGAGCTCAGTGAATCGGAGCTGTTCACTGAGCTGTTCGAAAACCCCTCTGCATGTTAGAACCTGAAGTGCTTGCTACCATTTCCTCTTGGACAGCACCCTGGTTGTCCTCTGCCATCATCCTCCTCAGTTCCTCACATTCGGCATCTGTGCTGCTATTCCACACTTCTACCAGTCTTGTCTGCTGGCAGCAGGGCTGGGTGCAATTGCAGGCAAAATGGCCAGGTTGTCCGCAATTGTAACAACGGCGGGGAGATCTATTACAATCGACATCCATCGCATTAGGATCTCGTGTCTGCCAGTTGTTACCAGCCGGGGGCGCAGGGGATCGGATTGGTTGACGAGGTTGTTGAGCTGGTTGGTTAGCCTTTGTATTCGATCCCGTGTCTCCTTTTCTGCTTCAGGCAGCAAAGACCTTCTTCTCGGCTACTGCCTGCCTCCATTGTCGGTCGAGTCTGACGGTGATATCGTACCATTTCTCGAGGGTATTGGGGAGTTCCGGGATTGCCATGATTTTGTTGAGTAAGGGTGAATTTAACGAACGCTTAAATTCATGGATACCCGCAGTTTCTCCATATCCCAACCACATATAGCATTGTTTGAATGCCTGAACATGTTCTTCCCCGGATTTACTGCCTTGTTTTATCATGGTGATCTCTTGGATTGCCGTTGCTTGTTTATTCGGGTCACCAAAGGCCTTGTAAATATCCTGGTAAAGTTGTTCGATGGGGTCGGCTGCTGTAGACTTGAGGTATTGGGTCCGATATTCCGGTGAGGCCATGTAAACCATGAAATGGTCCCGGAAGAGTTGTGCCATGCCGGTTTGCATGAATCCTAATACCCAGGTGATTTTTGTTTGAGTGTTAGGGAATTCTTGCAGTTTCGCTGACATGTAGAGTCGGCAGGCGTTAATGAAGGCCTCACATGTGGCCATCAAACCATCATACAAGGGGGGAGTAGCCATTTTAGGACCTCGAACTGTCTGCATGGTAGCTCCTGGTGGCGGCGGTTGGTTCTGGAGTTGAGCAATAGTTTGCTCTTGTTGGGCGACTACTTGTTGAAGACTGTTAACCGTGTTCAGGAGTTGTTGTATCTGCGCAAATGCCTGTTCGAGGGTCCAACCTGGTTCGGAGGTTCCACCAGTGCCTCCTCCAACCATCATCCTTAGTGGAAAGAAAACTATCTTAAAAAGATAGTAAAAGGGTAATAGGGCATAAATCAAAGGATCCATTTGTTGTGGATGAGAGTTGGGATTAAAAGATGGAGATCGATGGGAAGACTATTAGTACCTTGAGGTGGGCACGCGACCCTAGTCAGCCTCTTAGGTAAGTAGATGGGAAGTGATAAGAAAAGTCTTGAGGTCGAAGGCACGCAAGGCGACGAACAAGTGAGGACTTCTCTCGGAGGGGGTAGAAACACGAGTCTATGCCTCTGTCAAGTTCCAACAGTACTCCGTGAGTTGTTCTAGTCTATCTCCACTAGCAACAATGGGACACAGTTGAAAAGTGGCTCTGGGCAACGAGGTGTAGGTCGTAGGAGCCTGTGATTAGGCTTTCGATGTGCGGGGTGCCACGGATGTGGGACACCCTCTGGAACTGAGATAAAAGGTGGGAAGGGGAACACAAGTGTGTTATGGAGGTGAAATGTGGGTGAGTCTCGCAAGACGTTTGGAACGGGTGAGGGTAGCTAGCTCTTAGATTATGTCAGGAGCTCACTGTGTTTACTGTTACTGCGATCCAACAATCCCTCAGGCGTCACTCCTAGAGTTGCGATAGAGAAATAGAGGGAGAATAGATGTATAGAAGATGACTCTTGTAGCTACACACAATGGGTAGACTATCTAAGAGCTAAGGGATAAACAATATATAACAACGGATGGAAGTAGGGTGAAAGTAAAAAGTAAATGACCACAGGGAGAATCGAACCAAGGATCTTCTCAGACTAGTCCGAGATGCCCCTTGCATCCGAGTATCCCAAAGCAGTGCTAAGGAAAGACATGTGTCTAATTGGGCGCTTGTGGAAGTGTGCGCTTAAACGGCGTCAAAGAAAGAAGAGAAAAGAAAAGAAAATAAAAAGAAAAGGAAATTGAGAAAAGATCGTAACACTCATGGAACAGACATTTTTCAAATAGGAAGAAGACCTCATGTAATTATATCATGATGAATACGATAACCACTTCTTCCACAAAAACTTTGAAAAAGTCTAAAGCACCTCAAGTAAACATTATCTCAGGCAAATAT